>JAQMCX010000003.1:8611593-8671391 GCA_029814765.1 Acanthurus leucopareius | reverse complement strand
TGTGTGTGTGTGTGTGTGTGTGTGTGTGTGTGTGTGTGTGTGTGTGTGTGTGTGTGTGTGTGTGTGTGTGTGCGCACCCAGATAGATACAATATTACCAGGTACAAGTAAAACAACAAACAAAACACATACAACAAAATATAATAATGATAACATTGAAATAATTCAAACAAACAACAAAATTCTCTTACACAAAACTATTGTACTACTAACACAATAAGAGAAAAGAGTTTAATTTGCAAGCATAAAAAATGGATTTGCTGCTTATCTGTAAATAAAGACACACAGAGTAGCGAGGTTTAGAGGTTACTCAGTTAACTAAATCAAGGTCTTCATGCAGGCTGTTCCACAGTCTGGGAGCACTGATAGCAAAGGCCTGGTCACCCTTGGTCACCAGTCTAGACAGGCACAACCAGCAGAGCCTTATCAGAAGACCTCAGGTTACGACCTGGCACATTATCGGATTAGGAGCTCAGTTGGGTAGCTAGGTGCCAGACCATGAGCTGCTCTTAAAGGTTAACAATAAAATCTTAAAATCAATTCTAAATTTGACTTTACAAACACTCTTTCTTAAAACACAGCTTACCATTTCAAAATTTTGTTAAATGGATTGACAAAGCTCTGCAGGGTTTAGTCTCAAGGTTTCATGCCATTTCCATTTTTCCACCTGTACAAAAGAAACAGCTCAGGGACAAAATCTGCATATTTGACACAGAAACAGTCAAATTAAAAGATTTCAATTACTGAACTAAAAGTATGTCCATCTTTAAATCCAGCAAAAAAATATTTTCTTTGCTGCTCATCACTTGTATATATCATTTCAAACAGTGAAGTTACAGGGTTGATAACTACAATATTAAAGATATGCTCCAAGGCTCACCATTATGAACATGTAGAAAGCATTAAGACAAGCACATCGTTAAACATCCTTGGGGGAATGGAGCAGTTAGTAGACGCCAACAGGTATTTACTTGATCTTTTTACAGTAGTGATCTCCCTTTAACTGCTCTCTGAATAATAAAGTATCAAAATATTCTTCATGCTCTCTGATCAAGCTGACATTTTGGCAAATGAAATAAAAGCTTCAGCATTCTCTCAGGCTTTGTTGCTATCTCCTTTCGGGCCCTAAAAGAAAGTTGGAGAAATGTGCAATGATAAACACCCATAAAGCCCTGTCTCATTTTACTGAGAGGCCATTATGGTACCATCCTAAGAGGTGCTTTCATTCTCTGACAGTTAGTCAGATTCTTCTCATCTATAAAACATGAAGGTTACGTTGAGAGGTAGCTGTAAACTGCCAGTTTGCTCATTTAGTAATGTCTGGGGACTATAGCTATCAGGTATTCATCTTCCGCCTCCTGGCCTCTTGCTGTGGCCCTGACTGGGAGGACAATGCCTCACAGTCATAAATGTACAAATAAATGGGTAAAATCTCCCGTCGAGCCCCCACTACTATAACAAATGTTTTTATTAGCACTTCAGCTGCTAAAAAATGCTTTATACTGAATGCATTTTGCTTCCCGGGCTCTGGAAGATTAAATAATTATGTCACATTTGTCAAAGACACATTTGCCACCATTCTGCAGTCTCTTGAAGGACAAGCCTGTGTATTAAATTTTTCTGGTTTAAAGTCTGACTATGTGGCAAGTCTGTGAATTTGGTAATAAGGAGACACCACAGAATTCTCCATTTGTACTATCCAATCTTCATTTGTAACATCCAATGTGCTCTTAGTCAGGCTAATTGTTAATGAATTCAAACCTAACTTTTTCTCTATTCAGGTTGTCTGCTTCACGTACTATACCCGTGGGACACATAGTCACAGACCCAGAAAACTTTGCTAATTGAAAAAGTACACAGCATCAAATCTATCTTGCCTTTGTGCAATAACAATGCAATCAAAGGGTAAGTGCACGGAAGAATATGTTTACCGCTAATTGCAATTGAGTGCATTTCCCTAATGAAGCCCAGACCTGACCCTAATGTTTGTCTATGAACAAAACATTGTGTGAGCATGTGTGAAAGTGAGCTCCTTGGCCCCTGAGGCACCAACATACTCCTTTGTTTTGATTTTTAACATAACTTTTAAACAACAAGCTGTTTTTTTTTGTTGTTTGTTTTTTTTTGGGGGGGGAGGGGTCCGTTTTTTTGTGGGAAAGAGAAAAAGAAGGGTAAAGAACACACAGCCAAAGCATGCAGGCTAGTGTGGTGCATACTCCCATGCACCATTTGGCAGTATAAAAAACAGACCTTTTGTCTTTTATGATGATTAATCTCCAAACACAGAGGTTTTCAAGATCTCTCCATCAACTCTATGCTTGCAGGAACCTCAGAATGAGCCTGAAAAACAATTTGTGCGCACGTTGTTTTGCTCTCCACACACCTAACACCCTACTTATAAAGAGGAACATGTCTCAGACAAAGATAAGGCTCTTTAGCACATTCTTTACGGAGGAGAGGAACAAACACAAATTTGAGAGGAGTGGTAAAAGAGAAAACAACATTTTATAACGGCAATTTATATTTAAAGCACTGGCTCTGAAATCATCCCTGTTTCTTTTAAGAAATAAAACAAGAGAGAAAAAATACAAACAAGTAGCTAAATTATAGAAGAACTTTAGGTTCCACCTTGCTGTTGTACGCCTCCATGAACCAAATAAGTTGGTGATTACATCCAAGCTGGGCAGATTCATGCAATATATATTGTAAATACTTCAAGGCAATTTACAAAATGTGTCACCTGAACTTTTTGGCCAAATGGAAGTTATCATTATATAGGCATTTTGTGATTCCAGTGAATAATTTTGAGTGAGAGACATGATGTCTTTGTGTTTACAGATGAGCACAAAGGACTGATAGGGAGCTTCATAATGTGCCACAATGAAGATCACCTGAAGCTTATGGTGCAACACTGGCATCGCTTCAAAGGAGGATGCTGTTCAACGACGTGGGAGCAGCTGGGGAAACTGGTTTTACTCTGCACCCTTTATTCAACCTGGATAACTGGAGTGAAATAAAGGAACGATTAAATACCTGCGCAGCATTGGGTTAAATATAAAAAGGATGAAACACTAGTGTGGTCCATTGATTGTTGTTATCACACAGTGCTTGCATACAATAATATTTCCTTGGAAATAGTTTGCAATTCACAAACAATCTGTTGTCAAAATAAAGTTTCAGTCGTAATAAAAAATCTTAAATTCTGTTTTTGTGGACTGAATTTATTTTTTCCATTTACATTTTTTGGGTTCTAAAAAGAAAAGTACTGGCGAGCTTTGCAGCACACAGTATTAGATGTGGATAGATGGTTGCAGGCACACACACACACGCACACACACGCACACCCACACAAGCCAATGCACAGCCCTCTTCAGGGTTACATCTAGTTGAAAGAAAAACAGCGTTACTGTACTCAGGAGAAACCACATCAGATGAGATCGTATGCCACTGCTCATTTCATGACTGCCTGCAGCTCCATGGCTCTGGGTCACATGAAAAGTGTTGTGGCATGCACAGCACAAACAGAGGGCTGTCTAACCTTGACTGACTGAAAAAACATGAATAAATGAGAGAAATCAACTGAAATTGGATTGTGCTACACCTCTCTTTCGATGACATACAAGATAATTGCCTTCACAGTGCAGGAGTAATTGAGCAGATTTGGGTATTAACAACATCAGGAATATTGTCAATAAAGTGAACAGTGTTGTCTGGAGTTTTAAGGAAATTGAAATGTGTCATTAAAAAGTTCTAGAGCAATAAGTAAATGTTTGTTCTCGTCTGTGCTGTTGACATTGACTGCATTGCCTAACAGATTGTTGTAAACTTGAATAATCTCACAATACAGCTGTATACAAACTATAAAATGCAAATTAAAAATACTTGTAGAGTTGATTACATTTTCTACTCTAGGTGGCTTTTCTTGTCTTAGCCACAAAACAGGAAAAACTGTCATAAAGAAAGTGTTAACATCTAAATATGTTGACACACCACAGCAGACGGTTGTGATTGAGATGCCAGCTGGTGTTTAGAGTGAAAAGCCTAAACCTAGTTTAGCATAATGAAGCTCTCGGAGGGTGCAATGCACTCGTTGTGCCGTGATGCTTCACTTGGCCTCTTAACTCTTCCAAACTGAAAACATAGACACATGGATTTTTTTTGGGAAAAACACAAGATCTCCCTGGTTGGTACTACAAAGTAGCACTATGTTTGCACATCTTGAGAGAACTCTGTTAAACAAATGATTGACAATTTGATGGAAACTTGCATGACTCACAAAACAACTACAAAAAATCTTCCTTTTTGGGTGCCAAATTGTCTGAGGGTGGGTAAACATAATTTTGCCCTCTCTCTGTTGAGCAAAGGATATTTTTTGTTTGCAGTTTGCTTCCTCAGGAGAGTAAGCCTGTTTCAAAAATGTTAAATGAAAAAAAAAAAAAAAAGAATGAAATGGCTAATAGCAAGTACTGCAGTGTCCTGCTCTATATGACAGGATCCCACTACTCTAACTTTGTTCTTGAATCTAGACTGTGCTGACTTACTACAAAGGGACAATGGACTTAACTCATTGTTTTGAATCATATCAATTGTCTGCCAGCTGACAGCCTCAACTTGCCTCTCAACTCTGATTGTTGTGTTTTGGCCACTTCAGGTCTAATTCATCATAGACAGACTTAAGGCAACCAAAGCCAAGCCTCTCATTTTGAGGATAGCCCGCCGAGTCAGTCAAATGTAGCTTCTTCCAGCCATTTTTTTTTCTTTGGAGTCAGTAATTTACAAGATCATCAAAAACACTAACGAGTTGTTGTGTCCCTTGACACAAACTCCACTTCTCAGGTGTTTCAAACTAGCAAATCCCAAAACAGAAACTCAGAGAGTACAGATGGCTCAGGCAAACTGTGGAATCCTGCTTCTTGCATATTTAGCATACAGGTAAAGTTTAAATGTATTTATGGTAAAAAAAAAAAAAAAAAGATATGCTGTAGTGCCTTACAAATCCTTTTTTTTTAAAACAAATTATATTTTGTTTTTCCACAAAGTCTATGTTTTCTATTTTAACTTAAATGCATTCTGTGTTTTAAAAATTAAGTATGTTTTGTCCATAAAAGAAACTACTCAAGTGGTGGCAGAATAAAAATTAAAGCAATCTCTTCTTTCTCTGCGTTTGTCTCAGGTGCTGTGATAAAACGCCTTTATTGGTTAGACAACTTTTTTTTATAAATTGCATCTACATTTTGGCAATATCTGGGATTTTACATGTTTCACAATTGATTCTGCTTTTATTAACACTTTATTAAATTCCATGTTTTTGTCTGTTTTCTGCATGGCAGAAATCATACTACCTTGTATAAGTTTTGTGTTATTCTTGTTCATCTTTCCCTCATACTGTCACTCAGCTCTGCAGTCTGACTCTTTGTTCACAAAGGGTCTTTAAAAGCTGATGTGAACTGGTTAATTTATGAATTATTGATTGTTTGTGGCAGGGTTTGTTTTATTTTAGAGATTAACCAAATGCTAAGCAAAAGCTAACTTTGTGTATCACAGACAATTTGATCTCACATTCTCTTTTCCGATTTTAGTCAAGTCCCCTTTGGAACAAGATCTGCTTACAAATACTCTGTGGATGAAGCATCATACAGGACAAAATCATCGATGAAAATACTGCCTGACCTTCTGTTTTCATTCTTTACTGACATGTCTGTTCATTGATTTTAATGGCACAAGCTGCCCACAGTTAATCAAGTTGTTTTCTAAATGGAAATTACTGCTCAGACGCATGAACATACTAAAGTCATCATGTAATGAAGACAAACTTAAAAAAAACACTTATCACACAACAATTCTTTCAACAATGTATCCTTAAGGGGCACAACTAAGAAATGTAGTGTTATATAGTGTACACTGAGTTACTACAGTACTTTAATATGTATGTCTTAACGATGTATTCCAGTCTAAAACAAAATTTGGGTTTTTGTTACCAAGGTGTCAGATGGTTGTTTTAACATGCATATAGTCGTGCTGTTATTTTGCAATGTACATACTGCAATATATTGAAAAGAGTTTATAGTTTTTGTCCACACAAATTTACAAGCATTAGTTGACATTCTATGCAAGAAATACCTCTGAATATCACTGAATCTAACACAACTACAGTAGCACCAAATTAGCACTTTTACAGTGCTATCCAGTTGGATATATTAAGAGTGTAAACAGAAAACTGACTCTGTGACTAAAGTAACGTACATGATGATTCATCGCACTGTGCTTTTCACACTTACACACACAAACACAATACACTAATATTGCCTTCTGTGTTGGGGAGACTTTAGCATGTGGTCCTCATCTTCGTGCATGAGGAGGACCACCTCAAGAAGGATAAAGGAACAGAGGGTGGGAGGATGTCAGAGTTGGTATTTTGCAATATTCAAGCTCAAAGGCCAGTCAAGATTGATATACCCTCCAAATACGTTTACCTGCTCTGTAACTGTGTGCAATATCTTGCATCAGATGGTAAACTCAGACAAGATAAGCAAAATGTTTTGCCCTAGGGTTTATATTATTTCAACAGTCACATTTCACATTTCAAATTGTAATTCATGAATAATTAATAAAGTCCAGCAAGATGACAGTCAAAAGGTGAGATTAACAGAGACTATATCAAGAGTAAAATGTTATATTTTACAGGAGAGCAGAGTGGAGATAAGTAATTGCTTTTTGTTAAGAATAGATGAAATTGTGCTTGAAGGGTGGCAGTGTAGTGTGAATTGTGAATGCAATGATGAGCTATTGTGTGACTAATTAAATACCCATGCCCTAACTTACAGCTATACATCTGGAAGACCTGCAAGCTATGACAGTATCTTATTGTAACTATCCAAAATTTGAATTAATTACACTTGCATGGAAAACTTGAATTCAAAAATGACTGAATTAACATTTTAAAACTGAATGCACAGTTTGATCATTCATTCCATGCTTTTACTCAGGAGCCAATTTGTCACCCTCTCAGCCCCTGCATCTCCCTTGAGCTACAGTTATCTATAACAGACATAAACAATGAAGTTGTACTTAAAACGACAGAGAAAAATGATTCTCATTACAACAGTGATGTGACAATATTTTTTACAGAAGAGGCAATAGTCTATATCATGGCATTAAATGCTAAAAACACAAAAGTGCTTTGTTGTTTTCTTTTTTTGGTTTAATCACAACTTTAAAAAAAAAAAATTGCAGCGCAGTTTTCTCAATCAAGAAGATCACTAGAGCACTGTTCTCCATTTTGTGCTATAAAAGAATACTGACATACACAGAGATATTCTGGTATCATTTTATTAAAGGGGTAATTAAAGGGGTAACTGTGTCTTCTATTCAAAAGATCTCTAAGCCTTTACAGTAAAGTAAGGACCTAACTTCATCTATTCACTGCCACCATTAAGACGCGAGCTTAAACATGATAAACGCATTTGTTACAGCTGTAATGTGATGTGTTTCCACATTGCACCACAACTGTTTACTATTGGACTGTGGTGTCTGGTGCTGCCTGATTATCAAGGGAACATGGAATAATAAATCTGCTGAGAGTACAAAACATCCTCCTCTGAGTCTAATGTCATAACTTCCTCCCGTCTAACTTCCTTGTTATTCTTTTCCCACACCTGACTGTTTCTGAAAGTATACCTATTAATATACAGTGTCTCTGCACCTTGTCTTCGTGTCTGTCTAAGTGGCACAGCCCATGACCAGGGAAAAAAGAAGAGTGAAAAATTTTCTTCTTCACTCTACTTTTTTCGTCTTTCACAACAGCAAGTTATGTTCTTACAAATCAATCAACACCTGCTAATGGCAGGAGAAGCAAGAAAATGAAGATGAAGGATCCTTTTCTTTGTGCTTGAAAGCTGCTTAAAAATGACTATTTCAAAACCGCCTCAGTTTCAGCCACTTGAGATAATTAGCTTCACCGCCATGCTGAAGCACAACACAGTAATGCAATAACCTAGATGTAGTTTTTAGAACAGGGAGATCTCACGGTTCTACAGATAAGATAACATGCTTCTACATATCCGTGTACAAACTGTACTGTGTTTTGTGTTGTATTATGCATTGTATTCTGTTTAAATTATGTAATATGTATTTCATGTTTTATGTATTTTTATGTTCTTGTATTTATCTACCTAAGGGCTGTCATGATATTCGATGTTCACTGCACAGTTATCATGCCCTGATGTATTCAGGATAACAATATTATTGCAATATTTTCAGAGAACTTCTTTATTTGCGGCAAAGGTCTTAGCAGTGTAACACAAACTTTGTCTTTAATTTTGAAAAATTCATTTTAAGATTTTTTTTTTTTTTTCTTACAACATCATTGTGTGCATTGTGTTGTTAGCAGTTACTGAATAAAATACAATTTCCATGAGGTTTGGTGTGTTTTATGCATGTCTGTGACCTCAAAAGATTTTGTTAAACAAGGACATGTCGATGCAATTTTGTTTATTTGTTACCATACATAAGTTTCAGTAATGCATGGCTCTTTAATTTAAAAAAATGGGGAAAAAAATCCAAATCCCAAAATTAACATCTTAATATCAGAAAACAGAAGCCAAATAGAACATCAGGGACCAGACCTACTATCTTTCTTTTTTTTAACCCATATGCCTTTATATCATTTCTATCATTTTCTTCTTAAATTACTATGACACATTAATTGCTATTCTTTTTACAGTCTCCCTTTTAAAAAAGCTACAGGATCTTAATAAAGTGAATAAAGCAAGATAAATACCATTGCATAAAACTGGAGCTTTGGCTCTGTGTTGAGGGGGTTTCTTGTCTAAGTTTACCCACAGAAGACAAAAAGACGCAATGCCACCCACAGTATTGGGAATTCTGTTCCACCACAAAGAATGTGTAGTCTTCGCCTTATTGAGAACCTTAATCTGCTTTGTTTGTGCATGGACGAGGGACAAAGATTCTATTAAAGAGATTAAATTGTTTCCATAGCCAACTGAAGCATCAAAGGCCAATCAAATTGCAGCCCCTTACTTGAGTGGGTTTCACTAAAGTCACTTATTTGTCCATTTCATCATGCTAATGGCAGAACCCATCATCCCATTATAGCTCCACAGCTGAGCAAGGTTAAACAAATGCAGTTTGTTCGAGGTCGCACTGCCTTCACTCAGGTCTCACTGCTCCCCCCTGTACATCACAACAAATCATCAGCTTGTCTATAACTACTCTATATAAGCAACCCTCTGAACCCTGCTGCATTAACCACCTCTTCACTCACTGGCACTCAAGACAAAGGTGATCTCTTTTCAGTCTCCTCTTGTTCTCCTCTTATCAAAAATTCCTCCCCATGCAGCTCCCTGTTATGGAAATAAAATCTGATCTAACTTCTTGGGCCAACCTACAATCACTCTGTTCTTCTACGGGAGCTTTCACAGACGGTATGAAATAAGCATCTGACTGAATATTTTAAGTATGCAATGGCTCGTTACTCTGGAAACTGTCTTAAATGACCAACCAAATAAATAAAATCTTTTCTATCATCAAAGTCTGCAATAAACTGTGCTAGGAATATTTTGTCAAAGATGAGCCTAAACAGGTTTCGCCTTTGGAAAACTGATGGAGTTCATTAGCGCTCATTGTTTGCAGGGTAGTTACATCAAACACTGGCTTGTAAGCTGTAAGACCTTTTAAAATAATAACTCCATCATGCCTCAACAGACTCATATCTCCCAGACATTTTTCATAAAGCTTACCATCCATCATAGCCAACACAACCTAGCCTCATTCTATTACCATTCAGCTAAACGAAGGTCTTTGTCTATAATGAGTCCACATTCCCAAAGCCCTACAGTAACCACACAATCAGTTGTGTCAACAGAGGGGAAATCCATTTCATCAGGACGTCCAGCCAAGGCTTCATTACCATACACGAGGGCAACAACTGTGCAGCCACGTAGCCCCTGATAGCTGCTGAGTGCTGGATTTCAGCACATTTGCCGAAAGACTATTATCATTTGGACGGTGCAATTGACAGAGTGTTCAAATTAAAACATCACCACAGGTCAGTTTATCACAGTGACATATTTTATCAGTCCACTTCTCCAATGCCTTAACATGTTACTGTTTGCTGTGACACAGGAGACGGTAAGATTTCTTTTTTAACTTTTGTTACTCATCTTAATCTCTCCCGGTAATGTGGAACTTCACAGGGCACATGATAAGATCAGGAATCATTTAGTTCCTGTATGGTGCATATGAAACCACCGCTGACTGTCAGCATTTTTCATTGGAGCAGTCTAGTTCCTATTAGTGAGCATTCAGCATTCACCCTTCTTTAAGGTCAGGGTCATTACAGTTAGGAGCTCTTTGTGATTGTAAGCCACCTTCAAAAGAAGCATTTGAGAATTTTTTCTCCTCACATCCATTGTTTTATTGCAATATTTCAGAAGATGCTTATGAATTTATACCCTAAACCTTTCTGAATATCTGTACCTTAACTGAATTTCCCCCCTAGGATTAATAAAGGACATTCTATTCTATTCTATTCTATTCTATTCTATTCTATTCTATTCTATCCAATTCTTCATTTTAATCTAGGAAAGACTGCGGTTAAGAATTAAGTTTATTATGGTGGATGGAAAGAGTCTCTCTCTAGGGTGATTTTCTAGAATAATGTGTATGTTTTCTGGTTCAGTGCTGCTGGTGCTACCATAAAACATAATTTTGAAATTAACAGTCTAAAAATATTCTATAAACTTCATCAGCACATTGGGATTCATCTCGAGATTGCAGATGGCTTCTTGATGTCTTACTATGTCAAACAGCAGACACCAACACTATTTCAATTTTAATATTCATTAAAGTGTCCTATTAAAAGTAGCTACACAGTCTAATATTTAGGAGACTTAAAAATATTGAGGATGACCTGATGTTTTAAAATGCAGCCAGTATGTTACAGGCAGACAGGGCAGGGCTTTAACTGTGATAGAAGGCTAAAGTTAATTAAAAACACAAATATTAATCTTTGGCTAATTTCTGCAGTGTGTCTTAATTTTTTCAATGGTTATCTATTATTTGCACAAACAGATTGAACTGCACTAATCTTTTGGATATACATTTAATTGTCTAATCAGTGAGAATATTTTCTGAGGACAAGACCCAACTTATCTCTCACTACGTTTTTGAAATGAATTACCCTGAAAGATAAAGACAGTAAGTGAAGTTGAAAAAAACATAACCACACACAAGAATATATTTATGAAAAAAAAAATTTAAAAACACATGTTTTCAAAAATGATCCTTATACTAAAGTTTAAGTTAATTAATGGAGCTATTTGAGTTGGGCCTTTCTTAAAAAAAAAATATTTGTCATATGTATTGAAAATTACATGCATCACATGAATAATTATAATTACTCTTTAGTTTCAAAGAACATAATTAAAAAAAAATTAGATGAGATGATATTAGGCTATCAATCTCCTTGAGTCCAAAAATAATAAAAGTTTGTTGCTGTAAGAACATTTTGTATTTATACAGATAAAACTTGGATTTAGGAAAATAAATACTAACATTGCCATGATTTCTTCTCAGTTTCCCACATCAGCTAAGGGTTCCTGAACATCACTTTAGTAAAACCATTGAAATATTTTAAGAGAAATGTTTTATAGTTAATAGTAAAAAGGCATCTTCTCTTATATTTTGCCCTTAATTGTTTGGTTAGAAGCAAACCTTCATCAAAAAAGAGCTAAAAAACAAACTTCAAGAAATGAAACAGCACCATATTCCTTTGAGAATGATTCTTAAGTGCAACTTTTTAACCAGAGGAGAAACATCAGTTATTTTAAAATGCATTCAAAATGGCCAGTTGAGAGCTATATTTATGAGAATTGCCCCTGGTTCCTCAGCTTTGAGAGAAACTTGTACATGCACACAAATATTGAATGAACTGCCCTGGGTTAAAGGATGTGTATTCTCATTTATAGCTACTCAGCACACATCACAGTCTTTCATTTTAGTTGCTTAGGGCCCCCCTTATTTGAGGGTTTTTTCTGTTTAGCAAACAGAGAAATAGAGGGAAGGACACAATTTCACATCTCCATTAAGCGCTCATTCTCTAGGTTGAATTCTGACAGAGACTTAGTCACAATAATACAGCAATTGAGTATTTTATTTTTGTTAAAAGATTACCACAAATTTTGGGTAGCATGAATTTATTTTAACTACTGCATCCCCTCAAAAGAAAATGGAAACTGTGAAGTTAAAGCATCAAATTATCAAATGGAGTGTCTTATGAAAATAAAATTACATCTGACAAAGAAAATTCCCCTGCAAAAAATTTTGCATCATGTTCCGTACTTACTGGAACCATTATGTTGCTCATTATCTAAGCCATTATGGAAAACCATGCCACTGCATGTCTGCAACCAAGTAGCTCATCAGTATTTCTGCTAAGGTGCACACTTTTCAGGGTTCTCACTGTTCATGGCTTGCATTTATTTGTGCCAGCCAAGGTTTACAGTATTTGCGGGTCTCGAGATTAAGTGAAACAAACTGAGACTAAAATGAAGGAATTGAGGAAAACATGGGGGGAACAGAAGCAGAGAGAATGAACTGGTGTTCAAAGAGGGGTATTGTGAAGGCCAGTGAATCGCCTGCTGGCAGCCATGCAGGGCACACTGCTTGGGGATTGTGCAGCGAAACAGTCAGCAGTCAGGGGTTGATTTCTCCAACCCTCTCCTTTCACCCGTGCTTCACTCTGCCAGTAAAGAGTCTCACCCAGCATCTCCCCACATTCTCTTACAGATGAAAGAACTCACTCCCTCTTTTGTGCATACAACTGCACAACTGCACACACACTCTAATCTTCACATCTCTACCACAGCTAAAAAAGAAGTGCAAAGCGACACTCTTGCGTCTTTTATGCTTATACAGTGTAAAATCTTAAACCCGACGCTGGGCTCCAAAATCAGCATCCCCCTCTTTTTTGACTGTTTCATTTTGTTCCAAAAGTATGTTTTAATTTCCAAAACCAGCACAAAATTGGACATTTTCCGAGGCTACTGCAAAAACAGATGCTGACAATCTGTAAGATGCCTTGGAATTTCCAGTTGTCACCTAAAACAGTTTTAAAGAAATGCCTGTGAAGGGGAGGCAGAAAAAAAAGAGATTTATCCATCTGAAATGCAGAACCAGCCTAGTCATCCCACACCTCAAACTTACTCTGCTATCAGAGATGTCAGTGATGCTTATGTGGAGCAACAATGCCCCCTACAGGTCAAAATGAAAATAAATTTTATGAGAATAGGATCCACATATCTGTCTGTCTGCAGTGATACCTGTTAAACGAAAGCATTATCTCTTTCTACTGTTAGAATCATCTAGTCTTACCACACATGCACAGACAGGCCTGCTCATGGTGTTTGCAGAGGAGTAAGAGTAGAGTAATTGTGCAATCACCAGGTCTTAAGTATCAACTCAGGAAGCAGAAGGTTTTGTTTTTTAAACGAAGAGGCTTTTCTTTTGCTCTGATTATCATTTAATGTATACCTTGGCCCATTTATTAGATAAAATTGTCTTCATTAATAGAAATAACACATAAAACACATGTTTGTTTTTACCACTCATCTTCCTTGCCTTACTTGCTTTGGACAAAGGAAAAGAAGCAAAAGGTGGTGAGAGACTCTTTCCCCATAGTCCCAATACTCTCTCAATTACTAACAAGCCTGATGGATGAGGTCTGGCGTGTGTGTAGCATAAGGCAGGGTGATTTGAAATGCTTAATTCAGGATAGGGTGGGGGCGCAGAGGAACAGAGGTGAGAGGGAGGGGTAAGAAGAATAACAGGGAAACAAACAATAACTTTCTGACCTTGACAACAATGACTTGGGTTCTCTGTCCCTAGAGGAACAAGTGAAGACCTGAGGTTAAAGGCAGACCTCTTCATAAGCACTAGCAACTGTCACCAAAGACACAGAGTCAGTTTCATGGTCTGTGTGGATGTGTGTGGTGTTTGTGTCTTCAAGTGTAAGTGTTTGTGTTGAAGCAAGAGAAGGTGTTGGCCCGGTCACATAATGTGTGACTGGGAAGGCAAGGGAGGCTTATTCTCCTAAACACTCAATACGGTCATAGGCCATTAGCAGTCCAAGCAATGGGAGACATTTCTCTAAGTGCTGGCCGGATACACACTGACAGCACAGATCCCCATGATTACTTTCCATTAGCCACAGCTCGTGAAAAATTATTTCTATCTGGCCGTGTTGGCACCTCATAGGCCACAGAGATTAGGTAAACAGCGTTGACGTTGACCAAACACTGAGTCCTGATGCAAGGCTGCTCACAATCTGGACACCGGAAGGGGAGAAATCAAGCTGAAATCAGAAGGAGGCGAAGCTTGCCAGCTGGTTTGTCACCTCAGTTCACATTTAAACCCTGATGGCAGGGAAAACCCTGTCCTTGTGCTGTATCTCTCTCAGAGCTGATACGATTAACTGGACCTTTTAGTGCAGGATCCAATGCAGCCCACTCACCAGAGTCATTTCACTGTTCAACAGAGCAGTAAGTTCTCTCAGCCGGGGGCATTGATTTTCATTCTTGGTGTGACAGTGCAACAATCACAAGTTTGCTCAAGAAGTTACCAGTCCTTTGCCACCGTTTCTAATGTATTATGTGTGTGTCTGTGTGGAAGTGTCACTGTGCACTTGTATGTATATGTGACTGGCAGCACAGTGAAAGAGAGAACAGAGAGTCATGTTGCTGGGAGCATGATGGCTTCACTCAGAGAGGTTGTGGCACAGGGTTTGAATCTGCAGAGACAGATACACCCATGGAGCCAGACTCGGGGGCAGAGTGTGCTTTGCAGCCTGACAGGAAGTCTAATGAAGACTCTATGCTGACAAGATCGCTGTAGGAGGAAAAGCCATAAGCCATAGGCTTTATCAATCATTAAAGGAAAGGAAAAAGGAAAAAATGAATTGTAAATTTATACCATTGTTTGGCATGTCAGGCCATAGCGTAATCTGTACAAGCTTACTGTTCAGACAACATGTTCAGTGACAGCTAAAAAACGGTCACTACTCCATAACAGAAATGTAGTTTTCTGACAGCACTTTAGATTAGACTGGGCATTGTGCAGCCAACCAGCCAAAGCCATGCCTGACCCAAGATGTCTAAAACAAACCACACTATTTACTTATGAAGCCAAAAAGACAATTGAGTGCCAAATAGCAGACTGCTTAGTATTTATATCTGAGGTCACCTTTAAAGCTGAAAGACAACAACATAAGCGCAATTTCTAGACAAATTATGATAAATACAGAAATCCATCGGAAGGTGGGAAGGTGAGGACAGCCAAGGCATTGTTAGCTAAGCTATAAGCTCAGCTAGGACCTCTTACAAAGCTTCATGCAACAAACGCCCTCCTGGCATAGTCTAAATGACTGTCGACCAGTGCAATTGTCAAGGTAAACATTCTTTTCAGTGATAAGAAAAGGAATACAGAACAGTTTGTTTGTGCGCACAAAAACCCAAATGCTCAACATGATTGAATGTACTCTGTGTATAAAATATTTTATCAAGCTTTTTTTTTTTTGCTTTTTTGGCATCGACAATCCACAGCCGGTTATCAAACAAAAAAACTCAACGTTTTTATAAATTGTTGGAGAAGGCAAAATGTGCATGTGTGTACAGGTCAAGAGATGGTGTACCGTTTTGCAATTTTGTTTGTTTTGTTTTGTTTCATTTTGTTTAACAGCTTTGATTGTTTTTATTCTTTATTATGACTTTTTGAACCTGAAAAGGATGTTTTTGAATCAAGAGATTTTCTGTTGAGTTTCTTAAATGGAAACAACTATATACAAAACAGTATCAGTCCTGTGTATTAAGTTCAAAGATTCCTGCATGCAATTTTTCTTAGGAAGATGGTGTTCTGTGTGATTTTTTTAATTATAGCAAATGCTAAAGAATAGGTTAAACATGTTTTGTCCTAATTTAAATCTGAGTTTACAGCATGGCAAAATTTGTTTGGCCCCAGCAACTGTCTGGGTTTCCCATGTGGCCCCTTAGGAAAATAATTGCCCATCACTGCTTTGAACAGATGCAGAAAAATATGGGTTTTGACCACAAAAATATCTAACAAGCAAGTACCTGCTTTCACAAAGTAGAAAAGGAGTGTATGTTGTCACATACTACAACTAGACCTTTAAAAGAATCCTAAAGCTGGAAAGCGTGACAATGAAAAGTCTATCTGTTTTGAGTCTGTCTATAGACCCAAAGCTCAGCCAAAGAATAAAAATGCCACATCTACTTTTCATTCTGGAAAGCCCTCTGCTTTGCAGGCTAAAATATTACCAGAGCACTCAGAGAGTCATTCCCTAATAAATAAGGCAGTGCTCTCCATTAAGGCTTGTGACTCAGAGAAGCATATAATATTCTCTGGATATTACACACCATTATCCTGCACTGTTGCTGTGCTGTCACAAGTACTGAGATTTTCAATAAGCAGAAAAAGATGAACCACAGCAACTATGTACTTCACCTCACCAGTGAAAGAAAGGAACCTCTAGGGACACAAAGAGACTTTTCTTCCTCAGTTTCAAAATCTACCACTTTGCTCACAATAAACAGTTCTTTTTCTTTTCTTTTTTTTTTATTATATTTTTGGGGCTTTTCCTCTTTATTTGGTAGGAAAGCTGAGAGAGTGGACAGGAAACAGGGAGAGAGAGAGGGGAGAGACATGCAGGAAATGGTCGGAGCCGGAGTCGAACTCGCGACCGCTGCATGAAGGACTGAGCCTTCCGTACATGGGCCGCCCGCGCGCCCGATTGAGCTAAACGGCGGCCCTCTTTTTCATTTTTAAGGGGGTTCTTGCTTTTTGCTGTTGTTTTTTATTACTGTGAATAACACTAGAGGATTAAAATTGTGGATTTTGTTAGAAGATTATTGTTTTATATGTTTTTCTTATTTAAATATTACATCATGTAATCCATGTCATGTAAACAGCTTGAAAAATCAGCTTAGGTTGAGAGCAATTTAAATATCAATTAAAAAAATTTAAAATTAACTTTGTTATCTTTATGTTTTGTCTGGTATATTAAATAAGGACGCCAAAGTCCATCAGTTGACTAATAAATTGGTCAGGATTTAATTTGAACCTTATGATCACTGACATTACCTGCTGTACAATATACGAAAAACAGTTCACCCGCACATGTCACCTTTGCTTTGAGCACAGAATAATAATACAGTCTGTGCAGTGCAGGTCAGGTCACGTAGCCTTCTTCACTGTACATTACGCATGAATGACCACAGAGGTAAACAATGTACAAAGCAACCCTTCTGGCAAATAATGTTTGAATCAACTGAATATCAAAAAATTCATAGAGTCAACCTCCACAACATCATGGTATTCTGCCCCGTGAGGGTCACCGCTCTCATCAAATCTGTGATGTCTGCAGTATGAGCAGCTCCATACAACTGAATACCAATCGCCTTTTTCACACTCATTCTACCCCTTCAGGTTCTTTATAGCATTCATAACCAGATTCCCTGTGCAGCCTAAATTCGCTCCTGGAAAAAAGACGATCTCATACAGAAAGATGGGGAAAGTTTATTGTGGGTAATGGATTAGGAGTCAACCCTAGTGCATAATTACCACAGCCATCATGATAAGAGAAGTCCTCTCCACTCTGTACCACTACCTTTATGACCTCAGTCTGGTCTGAGACGGATGGTGAAACATGCATGAACTCCATGCACAAAGACAAGCAGAAAAAATTTACCATGATTTTGTATTTGCAATGTAAAAACAACAGTAATGCCTTACATTGAATTTAAAATACGGTTTTAACGTCTTTTCAACTTTTAGTGAACCCTGCAATTTTCTATAAAACATGCCTTGATTAACTGTGATAGTCCCCTATTTCCATCTGTTAATGTCTGATACCAATCCAAAGATTTATGCCAAATACATGGGCCTCAAGAGAGTCAGGAAAATTGCTAGGTATTTGTCTAAATTACAGAACAACACAGTGACTTTGTTTGCATACTGAACATTCTACAGCTATTATACAATGAGAAAATCCGCTTTGTACAAGAATCAGGTTAGAAAGTCTTCCACACTCAGGAAATCAATACCGAGGACAAAACAGTTTGCATCTATAATACAATCCAGACAGAGTGCTGAGTAAAAAATTAGACTCCCTACTGAGGTGTGTTATAACAGCCTCCCTGTCATTTTCATCCCTCAAAAATGGCTGGAAGAGGGTTACAGGAAGCACAAGTAAGGGCTTAACAGCATTTTATACAGAGTGATGGCAAGCCAATGCAGGCTCAATTTAAAAAGCCAAGGAGGGCCATCTGCAGGGACTGGATGCTGCAGCCCGGCCCACCTTGTCCTGATATGGCCAGTCTGTCCCCAACACCTGCAGCCCACCAATTGTCACCACAGCCTCTACTGTCCCACTCTCCCCAGGCTCACACCAGGTGACAGTTTCAGCACCTCCTGTCCAACCTCCAGCCAAACAGAATTAAGGAAGAATTAAAAACTCAATGAGCCTAATAATTAAACTTTAATGGAGGACATAAAGCAACTTGACACCCTCTAAAAGCTATAGGCAGCCACCATAACAGCATTACCAAGCTGGTCTGTGTTCCCTGAAATTACACACATTTCTCCTTTGCAACCTGCATATTGCTGCTGTCATGACATTACCATTTTGCACAAATTTTTCAATGTGCCTTAGCTCATAAAACTATATTCAAAATGTTAAATGATTTTTTTTTTAAATGTCAGCAGCAAACAAGCTACACATATTCCCATATTACTTACCTTGAGAAAAAACTAACATTTTGAAGTTATTGTTTACTCCCAGTTATTTGTTTAAAAAATAACAATGTTAATCCAGTCTAAGAGATTGTTAAACTGAGTCATAGTATATAATGACCAAAATATCAATGTTCCATTTATCATTAAACTATTAATATTTTATAATTATACTGAATAGGCTAGTTCGACTGCAGAAGTAATCAGGGCCAGCACAGAATTATAGACAACCAGGGAATACATAAAAAGTTACAATAAGTAGCCTTAAAATGTAAAGAGTGGCAAATTTACTCCTGACTTCATGTTTCCATACGTTTTAACACACTAACCTCCACATTTAATTACATTTTGTGTATTTAATACCCCAGCACTTAAGGTCTGACTCATGAGAAAAACTCACTCTGACTGACATTGTGTTTATGAACCTTTAGACTAATACTTTCACAGCACTCAAAAAGTCCCACACTTGATAGACAGCAGTCCAATGGTGCCAGGCCTAAATGAAAAACAGCATGAGAAAATGGAAGTGCTGTGGGCAAGAGATTGGAAAAGTGAATAGATGAAAGGCAAGAAGTTAAACAAACTAGAGATCTTATCAAGGTACGTTGCCCAACATCCGAGTGTTTGTTCTCATGCTCAGGACGGTGTTACTCACCAAAATCTGGACAAGAGCCACAACAGCAAAAGCACGTTCGGCCTATTCAGCTAATAAATAGTTTGTGACCATTGTTTATATGACATAGTGCATTATATTGACAAAAAGAGCTTTTTGTTACAGAGGATAAAAAGAGAACAGACCTGAAACATCCCAGTCACGCTAAAATTTATATTTCAAGCATAATACTGTGGTTGGACAACAAAGCTCATCACTCTCAGTCCAACTACCAAGCACACTGGACTTGCAGAATAAATAAAGTAGCAGTCAGATAACTTCCAAGACCTTTTGAAAATTATAAAAGGCCTCAGCAATTCCTTCAACCTCTCAGACCCACTGACAGCCTGCTAAACAGAATGAATTGCCTCCTGGTCAACATGTAGCTCAATCTGAGCCTGGACATCTGGCTGCATTAACTGCTCAAGTAAATTGCCTGCTTTTTCTACAATAGTAGTAAACAGTTTAAAACAGAACAACAAGCGATGTTTCCTCCTGAACCTTGTTTCCTTTCTCATGTTCACTTAGTAGGAACACTGCTTACTTTAACCTTGATTCCCTTAAGATATTGACCATAAATAACCCAGACTGAAGATAAAAAGAGGGTTTAATGCCTGTCAGTTTGTACTACAACAAGAATACAAACACTGTAACACCAGTATTCTGTCCCATTGCCTCTTTCCTCAAATACAATTCAAAACGATTTTTTTTTCTGCCAAATCTTAAATATGTAAATAGCATACAGTGATGCTATTTAGAGCAAACAACAAACTATTTGAATTGTATAATAACTGCTACAAGTGCTTCATTTGTAAAGGTCAAACTGGTGATAAAAATTACAATTGCCATGACATTTAGGTGTGTTTCAGGTGTCTGTATGATGTACTAAACCCCATCTTTGTCTTTCACATGATGCTGACAATGATTCAGAATGCTATGGTCACCTTATCCTCATCAGGATGGGTATTTACATAATAGATTAAATTCATTAGCGTTATCCAACAGAGCAGTCTGTTTTTCACATCTATTAATCTTGCATAAATTAAAGAGTATTAATTTCACAGAAGATGCACACTGCTTAGTAGACTGTGAGTGTGTGTGTTTGTGTGTGTTTGTGCATTTGCAAATGCTGCATGAGGAAGGAAAGGTTGTGAAACACGACAGCAGATAGCCACAGTAGACAGCATTTACAGTAAGCTGCTGATTTACAGCTATAGATCTGAACTATCAAAGCTAAAATGCAAAAGGTCCAGTGCATCAGCAACAGAAGCAACAGAAGCAACAAGTAAAGCAATCTTTTAGCACCTCTGACTGTGTGTAGGTTGTGACTGCAGAAAATTACATAACAGCAGTGAAAATCTCTGCAAGAAGCACCTTTGCTCACCCCTCTGTTTTCTCCATCCTTTCTTCTACTCACTATGACAAATATTTATCAAGTTATCCCCGACAGCAGAATTGGATTATGTGACAACTAACTACTACAGCACACACATGCCACACTGATCATAATCTAAGTACATACATCTGCATAACATATCAAAATTTCCTTTTACTTGTACATCACATAAACAAACCAGTAGAAAGAACCAGAAGTGCAAAACAACATTTAAAGTCAAGACAGAAAAGGTCAAAACAACAGTCACTGTCGATGAGAAGTCAAGAGCAAATGACCAGTTACATGTTTGCCTCTGTCACACGCATCACTTGTGCAATGCTCAGAGAACCAGCACTTTCTGAATCTTAACAGCAGGGGGCAGCCCAGGACCATTTCATAGCTCAGCTGCCTTCAAGCAATATAGACCATCAAAAAGCTCACAAAGGTCAAAGGAGAGAACCTTACCAGCATTTACTATGGCATCCACCTCCAAGACAGTAATATCTCCCTTGTAGAGAGATACTTTGTCACTCAGCCCCCCTCCACCTGTCAGCTCCTTCCCTTCTTCTTTCTCAGTGGCTGAAATAAAACAGTTCAAGACAGAACATTAAAATATAGTTGTGTCACTGTCTTTTTTCAAGGACACAGACCAGGTTTTATGAGGATAAATGTTTTGTTTGTTTTTTTATGGAATTTGTCACTGATTTCATGTATTATTTTAAGTAACTGATTTCCCTTGAGAAGGATACTGCTTCTATTAAAAAGACTATTTTTTCAGAGGAGTACAGAGGACTGATAAAGAGTTTCATCACATGGTGCAAAGACAGTCACCTGATGGTCAATATCAGAAAACCAATGAGCTCGCAGTGAAATACTGCTGGGAAAAACTAAAATTTAAAATATAGCAAAAATACCTTGAAAACTAACTAAACCAAAATTGAATTCTCAAAGTTAAAACCAATATAAAATAAAAATTAACTGAAAATTCACAACTATTATTGCACCTCACGTCACACCTTACAATACCCAAAGGGTCTATAAGTAAATAATAGCTTGTTTTATAGCTTGTGTTGTCTCACTGTTGATTATGTAATAAAAAACCTTTCAGGCTGATTATTTTTTTAACTCTAACAGACAATGGGAAATGACCATGCAGGGTCATCCAGTCAGTGGCTTAAGTCAATTACACAGCTACTCAGTCATGGACAATTCGACCAAAATGTGAAATACGGTCCAAATATCCCCTTCCATTACCGAGTTATGTCATTACATATGAAAAAGTGAAAAGTGTTAAGTTGAAATTTTTTATGTCACGGTGAAGTTGACCTTTAACCTTTTAAATATATACATATAAATGTCATCAGTTTATCATTTTATCTCCTTAGACATTCGTGTGAAATTTTGTCTTTTTTTAGCATATGATTCCATGCATTATACTCAAAAATCTGTTTTGAGAGGTCACCATGACCTTGACTTCCGACCTGACCAACATTTACTGAGTTCATCTTTGGGTCTCTGGACTTTGAGGTGTTACTGAGATACTACATTCATGGGTTCATCAGCTTGGGATGTATGGATGGATGGACAGACTGCTAGCCACAAACATAATGCCTCCAGCTATGGATTTTACTGCGGCAGAGGCAAAAAACCTAATTGTGTGAGGCAATGTGTGGTAATTTTTTTTTTTTTTTTTATGAACAAGTACTCTCAGTAGGTAACTAGCAAGACATGTTTAGTCATGGCTTTTTTGTGGAGTGTACTTCCCTCTAAGGGATTGTTCAGACTGCAGGCAAATCAGATTTGATTCTCTTGTCAGATCTTCAATGTTGACTGTCCTTATTGTTACTTGAAAATCTTTAGATTGGATTTGTTTGCCTGGAGATCACCAACCTACCTGCCTGGGATTCTGTGACATCAGTAACTTAATAATTTGGTGATGGAGGAATGGGGAATATAATAAATGCAGTTTGTGTATAGCAGTCTGCTGTCAAAGCGCGGACAACATTTTCATCTTCCGTTCATAGAAATTGTTGTTCTGTGTTTTAACACATATTGTTCTGCCAGTAGTAACATGGATTCTACTCTGCCACTCTGATGCTTTAAGTCACTCTGGGTTTGAAGTGTGTCTCCTTGTAACTGAAGCAAATACGACTTAAGACTTAAGTGGCCAGAGCATCTGGACATCTCTGGACGCGTCTATAGACTGGAATGGTCTTTTAGACTACCTCCAGATGTGGCTTGGATTCAATTTGTTACAATCCCAATTCATGTGGCTTTAGCTGTCCAGACTTCCAACAACCAATCTGGATACAATCTACAAGTGACAAAAAACTGATACTGGCTGGCAGTCCGAAGAGTTGAGCCAAAGAATATTAATAAGAACCCAGGTGCTGTGAATCAGCAGTTCTGTTTCATTTTGGTTCTTAAGGAAAATACGTACAACAGCTAAGTGTCCTCCAAACTGCCATAAAAAGTTATAAGACCTTGTTTAATTCACTGTACAAGAAAACATCATCACAGATGTATGCACAGGACCAAATACTCCTAAACAGTATGCCATTCTACTTCACTTCAATAGGACATCAGCTGTAGTCTTTGTTCGTTATATATCAGTGTCAGACAAACTGGCACAATCATAATCTATTGTATGTCCTGAAGCTTCTTATTTGCATGCATCATCACATCCCATCATTCTTTTCTATACATGACCCACATGCAGTATTAGGTTTACAGCAGAGTATACATTTCATGTTAAGCCAACTATACTAATGACTTTATGTCAGACTTTGAATTATTGCTGTTTTATTAGTTCTTATTTACTTTCACACCCGATTTGCTATTTTCCTTTTGAAAATGTTATTTAAAGGCCAAATTATGTTGAACATCCTGCAGAATCTCATGCCAAAAAAAGAGCTGCTACTTTAAAAAATAAAGTCTTTATTGTGAATATAAATAAGGTTTACTTTATGTTTTCCAGAGCAAACCTGTGACACTATTATAGCACAAGCCATAATACTAATGGTTGTCCTTATGTTGGATTTTGCAGAAGTCCTAAACAGACAACCTACTTGAAAAAGCTTTTAGATCCACTAACTATGATTAATTAAAAATAATTAAACCATTTTAGAATACTGTTCCATCTTAAACCTCTGAACGTAACCTTCCCTAACATACTTTAACCTACAAGTCTTGAGTCCTCATTGGTTTGTGACTGTTTCACTTTTCTGAAGCTCTGATACCACTGGCTGAGGAAAACCAGAAACAGAACCTAACTTAAGATTTAAGTTATTATGGGTTTATTTATTAATTTTTATGACTGTGTTTTGGATTTCTTGTTACATGCGTCCTTTATAACAAGGCTTGCCTTCAATTTAGCTTTAAATATACAAGGTTTAGATTCTCCAATCAGTTATAAGGCAATATTCGCTTGGCAGGCATTAGGCATGCCAGATTTTAGTTTTCTGTAATAATCATTTCAATCATATTTCCTAAAAAAGAATACTTTAATAGTATTGGAAGCACGAACATTAAACCATCAGTAATGAGGAACATATAAGACTGTGGTTTGGGTATCCATTATATTGCCTATAAAACAACATTCAAGTCGCCATATGGATTTAAATATCAAAAAGATAAGATAAAAGTATTTGAAATTTTTTCTGAATGTTTGATATAAATATATATGTAAAACTACAAACTAGTTGCAACTTTAAGAAAATGTAACTGTCGTGTAATATTATGTAACTAAGGCTAAATGCATTAAATAAACAAAATTCAGTGGAGGAAACATAACAATGATGTAGACACTAGAACTATTTAAAACTAATTTCCAGTTGGCTACATAATCTCAGTTTGAATGAGTCAGTTTATGTGCCATAAACAACTTATACAGCGTTTAGCAACTCAAACAATAAGCTGTCTCTTACATCTGTTTTCCTCTCTCCAGGTTGGAATCTTGTCCAGAGATATAAAGTCTTGACGGCGATACTCCTTCCGTCTCTCCTCCCGGTCTAGACGGAGCAGTCTTTCTGTAGAGGAAAGTAGCAATAAATTTTAGAGTAAATTAAGCTATTCCTTTTAAAGAATAACAGAGATAAGAGGTAAATAAACTTGGAAATGTCACAGACAGGTAATAACTAGTGTAACATTCATTTCCAGTGAAAGCCACAAACTTAAGCGACTTAAATCTCCATTATTAAATCATATGAGGGGTTTTCTCCTTAATCTTTATCTTTCACCAAATTGTCTTTCATGTTTAGAAGCAGTCTCAAGTCTTGCCTAAATTCAGATTTGGTATGAACTCCTTCTTTCCTGCTCAGACAGTACTTTCAGCATCATCTTTCTCATCATCATCATCATCATCATCATCATCATCATCATCATCATCATCATCATCATCATCAGTCATATCCTGCTCCTGAGTCCTTCTCCTCCACACCAGCCCGGCTCCATAAGCTTAATGACAAACGTGTTCACTCATCATGTGATCTTTAAAAACGTGATACTGCTTCAAGCATTAAGTTTCTACTTTAGCTTGCAGGTTCAAGGGGCACAATCAGAAATAACAGAGCATCCCTGGAGAGGGTTGGGATTTGGAATTTTGCTCAGACACAGAAGGGTAGCTGCTTACAGTCCAAGCCATATGAACACAATACTGTGATTAAATCATGGTCTACCCCACTCATTACACCAGCAGTTCTCAGACGTGTCATGGAGACCCAAAACAATGCAGGTTCTCACTCAAACCAGACACCTGCCCTCCAGTTAATTTCCCTCATTAGTCCCTTTTCTTTGTTTGTTTGTTAGTATGTCAATTAGTGAAATTATCTGTTTTGTGTGGACTGGCTGGAATGAAAATGTGCACACTCTCTGTCTTCACAGCTCTCAGCCATGAATCACTGCAGTATGTATCACTTTTGCCCAAGCCTCACTGAACTCTGAACTGTTTGACCTGTTTACTTTGGCTACATACTGCTCAGACACTGCACCAAGACTTACATGAACTCATATTATTATTATATTATCATATTATTATTAGTTTGCTAAAGATTTTAGAGTATGTGCACTTTGTCTGTGATGCAACTGCACATGGAGATACTCATTTTAAACTTCTAACTATCCATCAATAGTTTAAAACTTCTACTAGTAGCTTAACTGTGTGAAAGACTGTGAGCACTTTTCCTATTTGTTTGTTTGATTTTACAACATATTCCAACAACAATTGGCTAACATCAGAACATCTCGCAGCTGCTGCTTAACCTTTGTGCTGTTTTATCACTTTTGGGCCGTCACAGCTTGTGTCCTCATGTTTATCTCCACTGACTGCAAAGGAGCCTGCAACTGTTTCTCTGTTTCTCCAGACAGCACTGGGCTGCTCTACAAAACAACATTCACCCCTGAGCTTCACTGTGAAATCGTTTCCATAGAAATACCCTAATTTACATCCTAACATCCTACATGTAAAACAATTAAACTGTATGATATATGAAACTTCAGAAAAAAAGCATCATAAAAGTTTTCTATTAGATTCTCTGAACAGAACTGAGGTCTAGACTTTGAGGTTTGTCATATAACAATACACTTCATAATAGAAATGCTACACTATTTCTTGAGAGCAGTATGAGTTAAGAGACTTGCTGCTTACATAAATGAAAGCCAAAAATATAAGGGCAGCAGGGACTGACTTTATATTTTAATAAGAAATGTTAGATTCCATAAGTCATCTTTTGGCAACATCTTACAGTAGGTCAGGCTTAAGGTATTTCTGCAGGGGGATATCTGTTCCATTCCTTATGTATCTTCTCTCCCTCTTGCCCATTTCTGTCATTCCCAAGGCTGCTTTTATTCTACATGGATGAATAAAAAGGCTGTTCTGAAGCTGAACACAGCAAAGCTCTCTGGACTACACTAAAGCGCTCCGTCACTCCGCTGAACTTTTACACACTGAAGAATCCCAAAGCTTAGCTTAGTTGCCAAGAGAACAGGATGAGCTAGAAAGGTGCTTATTAAATATGAGTCTCTACAAGATTCTGCGCTGGACCCACTGCATCAATGCGTTATGTATGTCCCAAATGTTTTTTCTGTACTTGATGAGTTCTGGATGAAAAGGCCACTTACTGTAATGCTCAGTCAGCTTAGATGAATTATTACCTTTGCTTAGAGAATTTTTAAAAGTATTAAAATAATTCTCTCATTCCAGAGGCCACATCCTGGCTCAACAGAGGTCAGGGCTGAAATCAATAGTCCAATTCAGCCAATTTCATATAATGAGGAATACAGTCAGATCACATACAGCCCTGCCTCTGCTGCATAAAGCAAAAGCAGTGCTGTGTACAACTTTTTACAGCCTAGGGTTTGACATATAGCAGAAAAGACCGGAACAGGAGTATATTAACTGATGGCTATTTCCCATTTGTTGTTCATTAGTTTTAAAATCCTGGTTTTGCGCATAATCACTTAATGCCATAAATGGATAAGGTGGCAAACACCGGATGAGCCCTCACTAATTGATTTGATTAATTACACCTGTGCTGTACCTGCTAATTACAAGTGAAAGCGTCGACCGAAGAAATAGTTCTACCGTTTTACAAAATGACTAACTCATGAATAAGACATAACCCCTATACATAACAAACGTGTTTTTTCTGTTTGTGCTCAACGTGCCTGAGTTTATCCTGCACGTTTTCGAAACTGAAAGCAGTTGGTGTCAAACAAGTTTCCTGGCTAGCATTAGGCGTATCTCTCACTATGTTCCAGACAGAAAAAAGGTCGTTTTTTGCCCCCCATCTCCTATGTTTTACTATGTTGTGACTGCTGTTTTGCTACAGGAACATTTAGTAGCAGAGAAGGTGGTTTGCAACTCAGTTAGTGAAGCTACTGCTGGTGTAACCGTTATCACACAGGTGGAAGGTGAGATATGCTACTTTGAGTCCTCCAACAGGTAAATACAGAGTCGTGGGTGATAAAATCAGTCATAAGCTTAAATATGAGCCGATAAGCTATCGAGGAGCACTATGTGATCAGTGTTCAGTGTTGTTGCAGATGTCAAACATGCATTACGGTAGCCAAAAAGAGGCGCAACATCATTATAACATCTTTGCAGTCACCGTATGTGATTACCGAATAGTCTAGATGTAGTAGTATCGGAGCTTTACTGGTAAACTGGAATAAGTGGCTGTCAATCTTCTGGCATGCTCAGAATTCACGCTGTCTGCCATAGAGATGATGATAGCCTCATTCCCCCCAAAACAAGCCTTACCTTTTTCAGTCTTCCAGTCCTTTTTCTTTTTGCTCATGCTGCCGGAATGATTTGACTTCGAATGGTTGTTTTTTGACTGTGGCAACCCCAGGCTCACAGTGAATAGTGTTCCGGGAAAAAACTGAAATGTAAAGTGAAACAGCCTCTGGACGGTTGTCTCACCTGTGAAGCTGTCAAATTTCTATGGACCTCTGTGGGCTCAACCTACCGTGATTGCGCCGTAAATTATGTGTACGGATTCAGGCTAAATGATTGGCTGTCTAGAACGGGGAAGTGGGCGTGTGATTGGCTCGGTTACTGCGTCAATTAGATAAGAACCACGCACTGGGGAGGCAGGGTAGGTTGTTTCCGGCGGGTCAGCCTCCTGGCGTGTGAGGTGTTTGGCTAGTAACGCGGGGCTCTTGGATGCAAGCTGCAGAGAGTGGAGTCTATTTAGAGTCTCTGAAAGTTAACTTAGCACGAGAAAGTGCTGCAAATTTAAAAAGACAAAAAAATTCTTCATTTATTTTATTTTTGGCATTATGTGACAGTGATTTTTGCAATGTTAGGAGTTAAATTTTGATCCCAGTGCGGAGAAAAGTGTGGGATATAGGTGCACAGGATGATACAATTTGTAACAGTACTGGGCTTTACTTGTTCTTTAGACCAATATTATAAATAAAAAAAACCTACGTTACTGGACTCATGCTTCCCACTATTCCTGTAATTAAGATGTGTTTTGTCAAAAATTGATTCTAGAAATATTGTCACAATGAATTCGAAATGACTTACTAAAATTTTTTAGCTATTTTTCAACTGCTCATACCAACTCACCCCTCAGCTTTTTTAGAAACTGTCATATTTTCGACATTCAATATTTTAATGATGAGGTTATGCTCCTCATATGCTTGCAAATTGTCTCTATGTGACCTTAACTCATAGTTGTATGATTGTTATGATTTAGCATTATTAGGAAAAATGTAATAATGTTTTGGGTCACTGACTCACTATGTGACTTTAAAATTAATGTCTCTGAATACACAAATAGAAATGCATGGTAACCTGCCCCTACGGACAGCATCTAACAAAATAAACTAGATGAGACCAGTAAGTCCGGCTGTCATATGTGAGAGGCTGGTTCCAGAGACCACCGTCTGTCATCTGTTGTGTTCACTCTGCTCTGGTCCAGACCCATCTGCTCCTAAAACCGTTGACATTATCAGAGGGTGGAAAATATCCTTCATCCAAGCTGTACTCTGATCAAGATCCAAATTTTTAAAAATGAGGTTCATTATAGTGAAATACATGTCAGCAGTAAAGCTAAGTTAAAATATCCGTGTAAATACAGTAATAACCTTAACAGTAAACTGGTTGCATAGGTGAGAGTTATGTTTCTGTTCCATTTAGGTGTATTATATTTAAAAGTTGTATTTGAAAGCGCTAAGGATCACATTGCTTATCACTGACAAATTCTCTCTCAGTGTTCACCAGATGTCATATATTGGAGTAAAATTAAAGATCTATATCTTACTGAGCTGCTGCACTTTTTAGGAAATTAAGGCAAAGTAATCATCTCTCACATCTGGCACGGAATTTTATAATTAGTCCTCCTAATACATTAATTAGTTTCCTTATATGGATTTACAACAACATTATAATGCTGTATCAGTGTCTTTCATATATAACACCGCAATGGATTATTGACAGAACTAGCCTTGCTTAATAATGGGAGCAATCTTAAGTATTTTCTTTTATCTTATTTTTAAGGAAGATAATTTGAACAAGCTGGCAAGTGAAGCTCTGCCTCTGTACTTTTCAAATCAAACCACTAGATGTCAATCTTGCAACACTATAGCGGCACACTCAAAGTGATTCTATTTAGAAAGTCTAGAAGAGGCTTGTTTACATATAATCATGCTCTCACAATATTTTTATAATATTTTTTTATAGATTATAACTTATATGGTTTACCAAGGAGACTTGACTTAAACTAAAGAACTTAAAAAAGGTCCTCAAAACCTCTTTGTCTGCAGACCTCCACTGTGCTGTAGTCTTTGTGAGAGATAAAATAAAATAAATAAAAACAGATCTCTGACCCTTTATTATAACCTTTCACTAAAGCAGTACTGTATGTACACTTAACTGTAAATAGATTTACTTATGACATTGAAGCCCATGTAAACCCATATTTCTGCGATTTCCTGAGGAAAATAAGCCACAATGACATCCCTCTTACTTTCTGGTTAATATTAATGCACAAAGCACAGAGTGGGACCCTTTACACTTTCATCACAACTTACACTCCATGTTATGCAAAATCCTACTGAGCTTTAACCTGACAAGTGATCTAGTCATGAAAATACCTGTGTGGGCATAGAGGGCTTTTAAGTGTCATTAAAGCTATATTGTATATTCCTGTGTTTTTTTTCTACTATCAGCCTTTTTTGTCTTTTATCATCAAAAAATTCAATCAATTTGCTTACATGAACACAAAATTTCCAATTTTTTCATTCCAGCTGGCATGACCTCCAAATGGAGAATCTGTATTTGTGTCCACAGATCTTCTTGTTAAAATTTTGTGACTCTTTCACAGGATTTTGATGACAGTCACCAGTCCTATGGTCCTCTTACATTAACCAAAGTGCCTCTGTTGCCTGAACCTCAGCAAAGATAGGAGTCAAACCCTTGATTCCTTTGGGACAGCTTTACATATTAGCCCTTTCAACCTCCTTAAATGTATTGCATTTTGCTGTCATTAAACATGGTGCAAGCTCAAAGCAGAGTTGTGCTGAGTGTCATAAAACCGTAACATCCGTGTCCATGTAAAGAAACTTTTTGTAGATGACACTTTGTCACTGTTTACTTAAATGACTTGTGACTGCACTGGAACTAAACTGGCTTTTTGTTAAGAATTATATGACGTAATAATTACATACATTATCATTTGCCAGACACTCTATGTTATTATTTGATCATTGTGATTCAGTCTTTGTTTAACAGTTGTAATGCAGACAACATGATATCTGATGAGCTGTAAAAAAAAAAAAAAAGATCAAACTTGGCTTCCTGCTCCCAGTGAAAAGTTGATTCTGCAGGGCAATCTGTAGACTCCAAACAGAGGAGGATCTATTTGTGTAAGACTGCGTAGGCATTTGATATTGTCATGGTTACAGCACAAGGAGATTAGGCCCGTGGCTTTACCTACAAGTCATTACCAAGAAGACTGCATCATCTAATCTGTCGCTGGCTTGAATTGAATGCTTTTATATTCCACGTGTGATCAGCTAGGTAATTATAGAAAGCAATTCAATTATCTACAGAGAAATGCACAAAATTACCCCCAACTCAAAGTAAGCCTAGGAGCTATAAGAATTATAATCATAATTATGACAATTGTTGTTTATACATATGTGTTCTTATGACAACATCCGTAAGCCCTTTGATGGGTTTTTGGTGACTTTATGGTTTGGTAGCCAAATTTTGGGATTATATCATCAAGTCTGTTCTCAGTCAATACTATAATCAGTCAATAATTACAAAACACGTGGTTTATTTAGTACAGTAATTGGTGGTTTCACAGGCGAAGTTCAAGCCTATAGATTTGACTAAATGCCACTGTCAGGGGATCTTCAGTGAAAAACTGGGCTTAAGCATCTTTGTGCAAACCCCTGAGACTTTTAGTGGAAGCATTAGATTGTATAATGTTCAGATAATTAGCCTAAGACAAGGTTTGAAAAAAAGGCTGGAAAGTGTAAAGCTGGCTTCTTTCAAAGAAAACATTTCCCCAATTGGACTAAATAAAGACAAGTGTAAGCATATCACTGTTTTGGTTTTGTTTTTTTCTGATTTGTGTCCATATTTTACGGAATGGTTCTAATGTACAGTCGTCAGAAATGGAAATAGAATTGAAACGCACTGTCAGTTATCTGTGCTGTAATCACTGAGTGCTGTCTTTGACGCAGTGCCTAACCTTTAACATGAAAACACTATAGTCTTGCGGTTTGTGTGGGTTCTTTTCAACCCTCTCAATCAAACATTTGTCTGCACATATCATCCATTGTGTCCTGTCATGTATTATGCTCATCTGTTCTGCAGATGTGAGCAGCGGCTGGCTGAGAAGTGCCTCAGTAGAGGCCAGCTCATTTGTGCACAGAGTCACGCTCGTGCACGTTTCTATTATGTACATTCATTATCTTTGTATATGTGATCAGTATCTATACTACAAGGACACACGTGAGAACTCTTTTAGTAAAACAAAAAATAAAAAAATCTGTTTTTGTATAACACATATATAGATTATTTGATGTGCCATTCAGTCACATGCATTTTGCCACTCTAACTCAAAACTCTATCTTGAAAGGAGACCAATGAAATCGACAATCATAACAGGAGGTTGGCATTGAAGCCTCCGCTCCTCTGGTACCAGCCTCCTGTCTCCACCATGCACGACCAAGCATTGGACCTGGGGCGACAGAGCCTTCTCTATAGCTGCCCCTTCCCTCAGGAACTCTCTCTCCAAAAACATTCGAGACTGAAATAAACTGCCCAAGCTGCCCGTGTTCAAAACGCTCATAAATATTAACTTCTTCAAATTTGCTTTAAATATTTGATTAACGATGGGTGATTTAAATCTTCAGTACGTGTTTTCTTTTTGTTTTCAAGCATCTTTGATTATCCCTATTAAGCACTTTAAAATGCATGTATTATTATTAACCAAAAAAATAATAAAAATAATAAAACATTGATATTTTAATATTATTATTTCAAAACCCATTATTTTTTTTGTATTTTAATACTATGCTTAATCAGGTGCAGTGAGATTCAGATTCATTGTTCCACATGATTCCTCCCTTAATGTGTGAAGAACTCTCAGACTAAGTAAACATTTATTTCTAAAACTTGTCTGTGTGCAGCATTACACTTGTATAGGCTAACCTGTATTTTACACTGTAGTCTTATTTCTGTAATTTCTTTATGTACATATATATTATTTTTGGCATTGGAACCCATTTTATTCATGATTACAAGCTTTTTGTTGTTTTTGTGGATCACAGTCTCTTCTTGTCTGTAATTCAACTGTGGGACTACCTTGTCATGAGTTGCACTGTGATGTACCAAAGTGAAAAGTGGTTTACCGAGTGGCACTTTGTTTAGTCTGCATTCTTAAAATGGGTTTGGGGTTGAATTAAAAAAGCATCACGCTAAGTATTCTTTTCCTGCTAGATTCCTGTGGGTTTTAGCTTTGGTAAATGTGTTGCAGCGGCTCCTTCTGTTTATTTTACTCTATTTAATAAAGCCCCCATCCAGCATGTCTCTTCACACCAGAGCGTGCCTGCTTTTTGCCTGCCTCAAAGCAGCAGGAATCCCTTCCTGATCGCTGGCTGAACTCCGGCTGAATAGATTTAGTGTGGATAGATGTTCAGCATGTTCAGATGTTCAAAGCACATGCACAAAAGTGATCCAAGCTGTTATGGCATCTATGTATCAACACTTTTCTTTGCAGGGTAAATCTTCTTATACAATGTTGGTCTGTTGCTCTGAATTTTCTCTTTTCCGACCCAATAATTATTTTACATATAATTCTATAGCCTTTTTTAAAAAAAGCATTCTTTTAAAATAAAAAAAACAAGGACTGAAGCATAAGCAGAAAGTTGGCATATACCATTCTATTGTACTGCAATGTTGTAAGATAAATCAGAATATCTTGTGTTCTCTTTGATTGAGCAGATACTCACAGCATTGCTTATTCAAATTAGCATCCACAATGTCTTCCAGATACCAATGCAAAGAATTTTAGGAGGCATAAAATTAAACAAGAAAACTGCAGTCAAATAAAGTATTTTGCTCTTGGCTCCTTCGCTTGCTTCTCACCACAATACAACACAACACAATTCCCCAAAGTTTCAACAATGATCTGTCCATTTCAAGAACACATTTTAAACTCTAACTCTCCAACATTATAGTGGAAGGATTTTTTAAAATCTCATTTTAATTTTATTCAGTGTAGCACTCTAAAAATAAAATTTGAAGGTCTTTGATTCTAAGGTTGTGATTGGACAATTTTACAGGTACAGCATAACCAACTTTGGCTCACAAATCACCTATGTCTCAAGATGAAGAATAGGAAGACCCTGAATGAATCATGTCTGCAGTCTGTGTGGCCATAACAGATAAAAAAAAATCTATTAAATCTAATCTGGCAGTTTTCCTCTGCACAACATAAACAACAGCAAGAAGAAGTTTACACAGAGATTTGATGGCATGTGATACTGAAGCCACCCCCTGAAGGCAAGCTGGCCCCTCTTCAGTGCTCTGCACCCTGGCCCCGGCTCTCTCTCCCCATTAATCGCTCAATGGCACTCTTTCATCTCTGTTGACTTGATCCAAAGAAAACAACATTATGCTGCACATTATGATTAAAGAATGTGCTTGTTTTGGTTCACCCATACAACTTCTGCTTGGACAATAAACATAAAAGTGCCCTTTTTTAGGTCAGTAATGATATTTCTCCAGTGTTAAATTTAGAAGAATCAGGAGTTTTGAGCTGAATATATATTCTTATATTAGTTGGTTGCATTTTTTTTTTAAATATGTTAGAATGTGGTACAATACAGACAGTGTATTATAATAGTAAAGCTGTTTTTAATCAGTCTGAGATAGGAGTATTGATAGCCTGAAGGTACATGATGTCAGTTTAAGATCCTCAGTTTATTCAAACATTTTAATGTCAACCTAATGAGGGAGAAATATTCTTTGAATGTGGTCCAACAATACTGAGATCTTCCATCATATCATTTGCAGTTCATTTATTCTAATAATAGAACATCTTTCATGTCTTGACTGAGAAAAACTTAAAAATTTAAATGGCTGGAGAGTTCAAACTGTTCAGCAGTGACTGGCTTTAAAAAATTCTCTAAAGTTTAAGAGCTAAATGTAGTCACGAAAGCCGTGTTAGTTTAACTGTTTCTGAAGCAATACTTCATACTGTGAGGCAAGAGCTGAATTTTTTCTTCAGGGTTTAATTATCAGCAGCCCGACAGGCTGAGCACAAAGTTGTCAAAACGGGCATATCTTGAGAAAAGCACATCCTACTCCTTTCCTTACCTCTCCACTATTTTCTCAGTATAGGCACAGTGATTATTGTGGACATAATTTGCAGCCATGGGACCTAAACTTGCACTAAACTATCTCTTGAGAGAAAGTTGGCCTCTGATTAAAAGTTTTAAGTTGTCCAACCTAACACAATGTGTGATTTATCCAAAAGTTATAACACAATTGAAGACAAACCTTTTCTTAAGTGTCAGAAGATATTATTAAATGTTGCACAGTGGAGATACAGTCAGTGATAGAATAAAATTGAAAAAGGGCTTCTTATTGCAAATATGTACCTTGGATGATTTAGGGTAAAAGGCTTCATGTCCCTTGTTGGGGCTTATTTCTCTTTTTGTAATATTAGCATATATTTCATTTTTTCAAATAATTTTTCTGTAGTTTTTTGCATTGAGATCACTTTTCTGCACTATTTCCTTTTATTTAAAAGGTTGTCAGCGTTAATCCACAAAAAACATAAGGAAAGAGAAACAGAAGGATGTCATTTGACGAATCCCCATTTTCAGACTTGAACCAAAGACGTCATTGTTAGTATAGGTGGGCCACTTCAATGTCAGACAAATACTTTGAAACCTGGGTAAAAATTAAACCAAAATGTCTTGCATGACTGTGTGCCATGAGAAATAAGAGAGAAAACATTGTTATATTTCTTCATAATTTGGATGACTGACCATTTATTTATATTTATGCAAATATTAACATATATCAAAACATATTCCACAATGTCATGGGAATATGGTGGACAACTGGTAAAATAGCCAGTTACAGCTTACCAATGAGGTTGCAGAAGCCACAATTTAAAATCTTGACCTATATAGGCAAAATAATAAAGTAGATGAAAAAAGATAAAATGATGAAAATGGTCAAATAATATCATTAAGGGAAGACTTTCGTTTCTGTGTTGCCTACAATTAATTAATTAATATATGCACTGATGATGATTTTTAAACTGTGATAGTAATGTTAAAAATGTAGATTTCTGCGTCATGTTTTGTAATCATTAATCAAGGACTATTTCCATTGAATGTATTTGTGCTCTGTGTATTCTGTGCATGCCAACAGTAAAAACAAATATTCACTGCATTTTATGTCTCCAGCATTTTTCCTCCCAGCTCCTCTACCCACGTGCACCAATGTTTGCACCGAACCACTTCCTTAGCAACGTGTATGTGAACCCGGAATTACTAGCTAGCTAGCTATCTAGCTGTGGTTAGTACAGAGGAGTGGAAGTGTGTTGGAGCAAAGTTTGCCTTATTTCTATTTATAAGTACAGCCACCGTTCATGTGTATTGAACACATGTCAGGTAACACCGTTGTAAACAGGCAGTCCTGTCGTCGGTAGGAGAGGAGTGAAAATTGTAAGTTTGGATTGTTTGATTGGTGTGTTTGCGAGCTTTAGCTAGAAGGCTAACCAAAACATAAGACTGTTAGCTTGACTTAATATAACTTATTCATATTTTGTGGACTGTTCACATTTACTTATAAAACAGACACGTGACATAAAGTAACGTAAACTTATTGTAATGTTCTCCTTAATAACGCAAACTTTACTCGGGCATGCGTAACGATACAATGACAACAGGAATTGTTTGGAAAGTTGATAACGTCAACTTAGGTTAGGTTAAGTTTTAAGTGATTTTTTTATCATGGAAACACTTATTGTTATGTGGATCAACACTGTAAATCGCGCTATTAAGAAATCGTTGGATGTTAGATATATTTTCTTTGAAACGTTACGTAAATTAGTACCTTGCAGATGGAACGTTATAGATACTTTACTGACTGGCGAAGGAAGTAAAGCTGATTAATGCTACGTGTATTAGTAAAGACTGAGAATGCTCATATTTATTATTCGAACCAAATAATTTTGTTGTTTGCCATTGAAATTGCCATCTGTTGTAGTGCCAAGTTCCAATTATGCTTTTATTTAATGTTTCGAAAAAAGACAGGAACATTTTATCCGTTGATGACACTTGGAAAATGGTTTTAGGTAACTCTTTTACTTTTTCTACGACCAAAAATGAAAAGCATAAGCAAAGACAGGGACACATTGGCACATGCAAACACACACACAAAACATCCAATAGAGATATTTGCACAATTACAGGGGTTTCTTTCCTTACTGAAGTTGTGCTGAATGTGCTAAATTAAAAAAATATAATATTACATGCATCACTAGTGATGTTGTTTTTCACAGCCTTCTTGCATGTATCAAATTTGGTATCTGGTATGTATGGAAAATAAGGAAAAAACTTGGATTCAGACTCAGTGACCATGAAAGGGCTACCCGCCATTCTCATCCTATCTTAGTTGTTGCATGACACTTTGCAAAAGACAATCATCTTGTTTTGGAGCTGGCATTCTGTAAGACTGATATAAGAATTACTAAATGTTGTAGTGGAAATAAGGAGCAAATATTACTCTAATGCAAATGTAGATATGTCTTTGGCCTTAAAACATCAAACCCTAGTGGCTTCAATGAAAAATTAGATATTGCCTATTTCCTCAGGCTTAATGATAATGTCTTTACCAGTGGGTCCCATCCCCAATGTACATGCAAGCACTTGTATGTATTTATAGCAGTAATTGCGAATTCTGAGGCATTTTATTGCTCTGGTGTGCTTATACTGACTTGACCTGTCAGTTGGCTTAATGTGTGTTACATCAAGCCTTAGATGATTGACGAGATGCATCTGTCAATTAACCCATCTATTGGGTGCCTCCTCATGCATGCCTTATTTTCCAGTGGGGAAAGTCCAACACAACAAAAAAGTTTGCACTCTATGCACTTTTGCACATTTTTTACTGTCTGTACAGTCCTGTAATTATTGAATAGAAACATTTAAAATCCAGACTGTAGTCAGCCTCTTTTTTGTTCTCTGTGTGCAAGTCCTTCATTGCTGAACTATAACTTTTCCCCCGACTACTGCACCAAAGAAGTAGACAAACTGAGGAAAACATTTTTAGGCACAGCTCAACCCTTGCGATTCTCAGCCATGTATGTGCAGTGCCTAAGTTATACATGGCTGAGAATCACAATGTTGCTTTGCAAGAAGATATATGCATTTGTATTTTACATTAAAAAAAATGTTGAATTATCTTGTCCTGTGATGTCTCTGAATAGTGTTATTTTTATTTCATCTATTGTTACAGGTTTGCCATAAAAATGATTTCCTTACCCCTGTCTGATAGGCCATGATAGGCTTGTCGAGTTATGCAGGGGTTATGGAAAGTCTAATGAATTCTGCTGAAGAGCAGCAACACTCCTCTCCCCTGGCCAACTCATGGTCCAAAAAGCAGGAACCAAGCAAAAATCAGGCACCAAAACTTGGTGGATTTGTTTTAGTACATGCAGGTGAGTGTGCACACCAAAATCAGCAAGCAGAGGCAAGAGCTTATTGGAAAGAAATAGTAAACAGTGTCTAATGATGTTCCTCAGCATAGATTTTTGCATTGATAAGGACAGCTATCATTACTTCATGGATGAAATGTTTTCCTATTATTTGCCCTTAGGAGCAGGATATCACTCTGAGTCAAAGGCCAAGGAGTACAAGCATGTGTGCAAAAGAGCTTGCCAGCGAGTAAGTGTACTTACTTTACCCTATGGGTAAAACTATAGTAAATGTATGTGTGCAAACAAGCACCAAATCTTGTAATAATCTTCAGACATATTCTTAATAGAGCGTTAGTAAATATAAAACTTAAATCTCAGTGATTAAGTGTTTCAGGGTGCTTTATGTTACAGTTATGTTATAGTCCCCAATTTTAGCTGGAAATATTTTAAAAAAGCTGAACTCTATTAAGACTCCTTCATCTACCAGAAATAAATCTTTACTTCTTTGTGTTATAAATATAGGATAAGTATGGTTTCATCCATACAATGAAATCTATCCAATAGTTAATTTATTTACTATTTGCTAATGAAGTAAGGTGGGATGACAATAAATTACAGACAATAAATTAGGCAAGAACAAGTAAGAAATACAGCTAAATTTCACGTAAACTATATCAATGCCTCTTTGCATGCAAATCTCCTCTGTTCTATTAATAAATCTAATTTCATTAGAAAGTATATGCTACCTAATTTTACTATAAAATGACTTGACCAGTTACATCATGTCTTTTTTTGTAAATTCATATGCATAAATCGTATGACATTGGGGCTTTCTATGACATTTTCTTAGAGGTTAGCTCAAGTTTGCTAGAGCAGGTTTTATGGGGAGCATCTGTGAACAGCTGTCATTCCATATATTTTCAGTGGGATTCCAGTCTGTGTTTTGGCAGTACCCTGTAAGCACTTTAATGTGCTTGTTTTGAAGTCATTCCAGTTTTCATTTGGCTGCACTAAAATCATTTTGCTGTTGGAAGGGAAGACTTTGTTCTTTGGCTCTCTAAAGCAGGTTCCTCTTAAGAATGTCCTTTTATTTTGTGTCATTCATTGTTCCCTTCAATCTTTAGATTCTAAGACTGAGAGAACAACCTTGTACTGCCATCACCTTTGCTTTATGACAGGAGAATTGTATAAGATGGCTGATGAGCTGTTCCCAGTTTCTGCTGGATGTTGTTCATCACTTTTAAAGGCCAAATGGTTCAATTTCTAAAAGAGACATTTTGCTATTCTTTGTTACAACTTTATAGCATGCTGACTGTAAGTTTTCACAACATTAACACTTCAATCCAGGATTATTATTGTATTTCATATTTTAATCATACTGATGGGTGACTGACTTCACTGGAGGAATGAAATTAAAGTGCTTTTAAAGGGTGAAATGAGAAATAAGTAAATTTGGTGTTTTTAAATAGAAACCTGTCTCTTTTTTAATAAAATGTCTCTGTCCGTCTTGTCCAGGCTGTGGACCGGCTCAAAGCTGGGGCACTCGCAGTGGAAGCAGTGGCTGCAGCATTGGTCGAACTTGAGGTTGGTTGTTTATAATCCAGATATGATGATTTAATGTAAAACTTTATTAAAAACATCCTACATATATAATTAGAACCAGGCTTGAAAAACAACATTCAGAAAACCTAAGTGAGGATAAGAAACTTAGTTTGACATGTGTGTATGTTTATCCAAAACAGCTTTATTCTTTTCCTGCCTCTGATGCATGTACATACATCCTGTTGGATGATGTCAGGAATGATTTTCCTCAGGGCAGAGTTGAAATTAAGAACAATGAATCTGATTAACTCTCTGCAGCTGCAAAAATGTACAGAGAAGTGCGATGTAGCAAGCACTTCTGTTTTCTCAGATAGAGTAGAATAACCATGTGTACATAAGGAGAAGACAAAAAAGTAATTCTCAGTAACACCGCATTTAGAGAAGTGTTTCCTCAGTTATTCACATAGTTTAAATGAAGAACATCATCTTATCAGCAAAAAACCTGCACAAAACAACTAACAGCCTCACGTAAAGACTAAAAAAAAAAACAAAACCCAAAGCCATCAGCACCAAACAAAATAAAAAATACTAGAACGTTTGTGTTTCACTGTTCAACACTGACTGCTACACATGTGAAAAGATGGACATGTCACTTATTATTAAAGGTGAAAATGTGACCAAAGCATATTCTGCTTAGAATATTCATGTCAACATGCCCATTGTCCACAACTGTTTCAGCAAAATTCTTTACTCCATATTTCAGCAGGGCCACAGTTTTGGCAAAATAGTTCATCTCAAACAAAATCAGACTATGCTTTTTTTTTTTTTTTTTTTTTTTTGAATTGTTCACAGGATTCTCCTTTTACAAACGCGGGCATGGGCTCCAACCTTAATTTGTCAGGAGAAATTGAATGTGATGCAAGTATCATGGATGGGAAGTCGCTGCATTATGGCGCTGTAGGGGCAATTAGTGGTGAGTTTCTGTGTTGGTATTTATGCAATACTGCTATGTTTTTGTACATTAAAGTTCAGTAACTTACACGTGAGAGCAATGAACAAAGGCTCTATCCACCATGTTTTACAGATTTAATTTTTTTACCAGCTGTTTATAGAGATTACTAGAGTGAGTTTGGCATCACAGCACCTTACAGTAGAAGACATACTTTCTCTTTGATAACAACCAAGAGATGCGGTTGAAGTGCACACATAGCATACTCACACTGAGTTTTCCTAAACAGCTTTTGACAAAATCCACATTTTTTGGATGAACATGTGATTTATTTCAAACAGCCCAGGTGTGAAAGCTGGCGCTTAACACATGGTCCAAAAGACAACGGACTGTTTTTATTACTACATCTGCATCACATAACATTTAGCAAGGTAATTTGTACATGATAAATGAAACTTTGTTGGCTTAGATGTAAAATATATAACTGCCAACTGGTGTTTTTTTATGATGTCTAAGAATTCTATAGGATGCCTTTAAAGGCTGAAGGCAATGTAAAGTAGGTGCTAAGGAATAAGGAAAGTGTGCATTACTACACTGTAAACTCATTGAGTGCATTGCCTGTAAAAATGAACAAATGTTAACAAAACAGAAAGCAAAAGCAGATATTCATAATAATGAAAACTGTTCTTTTACATGCACCACAAAACTCAGCATAAGAAAATTTGGTTGTCAACTCCTTTATTTCTCTTTTTAGATTACTTTTTTTTTTTTTTGCATATGTTGATTTTAAATAGAGATTATTGTGTGGCTTTGAAATATAATTATGAACTGAGTATCTGATTTGTTTTCACTCTGATTGCCAGCCCTCTGATTATTCTGATTTTTCCTTCAGGTATCAAGAACCCAGTCTTAGTTGCAAATCGTCTACTGAGTGAAGCACAGAAAGGGAAACTATCAGCTGGCAGAATACCCCCCTGGTGATTATAATGGTTACTAATTATTGTTGTATTAATGTGAACATATCCACTTTTATGGATAGCATTTTTTTTCTTTTTATCAGCTTTTTAGTGGGGCGAGGAGCACATGATTGGGCAGTCAGTCATGGAATACCACCTTGCCCTTCAGAGAAAATGGCCACCAGTGAGTGTTGTTGCCCTGATTCAATCACATGCCTCTTCAAAGAAAAGAATTTCTTTAGCTAGAAAACTGAACCAAAGCACAGCCTTTGGGAGAGGTGCATCTGCTTGTGTAGATGCATTAGATTAATTTATTACTTTTTCACACACAGAGTTCAGTTTATCTGCATACAAGAGAAACAAGCGAAAGATGGAGCTGGCAGAAAAAATGGACACGGGACATAATCAGGCAAAGAAAAGACGACAATCAAGTGAAAATGTAAGTATTATGGAATCAATAAAATCGCGTCAGGTGAATCGGAGTAGAAGGGCGTTCTGCAGATTCTACAATAAGGCAGGAAACATGAAGTAGAATGAGGTATTTTGTACAAGAAACAAATTGAACGACTTTTCACATCTAAAACTTTAAGATATATTCTGCCAGTTATGATCTCACATTCTCTCATCATCATCAAAGGGAATAACATTATCAGATTGCACAAAGGGTTCCAAACAATGATTTGAGTGTCGACAAGAGTCGCTGCAAAGTCTCAGTGCCCCAAGCTGCACAACTGGAGAGTGGCCTGATGATGAGCTGAGTGTAGAGCACTCATTCCTCTCTAAACTCTCTGGCAGTGATGGCAGCACAGAAGAGAGGGGGGGAGAGTTTATCTTGGTTCAGATGTGAATTGGAAAAAGACCTGTTTTTAAGATGTATTACTGTTTATTTAGTTCAGTTACATCAATCCTCTATTTTAATGATCCATCCATAAAAAGAAAGACTAACAACTAAGATGAAGTGTTTGTGGACTCAGGCAACTGATGTGATTAAATGATTGATGTTTGTGTCAAATGGCTAGTTAGGCTAATGAGACTTAAAGGTTTGAATTGCCCCCCTACTTCCATCTGTCTCTCACATGTTTACACAAAACTGTTTGATTTATTAAAGATTAATATGTGACCATTTAGTGCAGTTAAGCTACCACTGCTTTGGATAACACTGATACTCACATGGTGACTATTCATATGCAGAATGTGTTCAGAGGTTTAGGGTACTTATCAAAAATTTGGCATCAGCTTTGTCTTGAGCGTTTAGTCTGCCACTGACATATAAAGTCAATTAACAAGAAATAGCCCTTTTTGTATTAAGAATGACTATCAGAAACTGGTGGGTTCAACAAAATGCCTTATTGCAGCACGTCTGGTTTTAATTTTAATACACAATGTTCTTTTGATGCCTCTGGTTTTTTTTGCCAACCAATAAAATCTTTCCATCTCTCTTTTTCAGTGCCATATAGGCACCTGTCTCACGATGAAATATAGTTGCAGCGTTGGATTGCAAAATCTAAAGCACATCTATGTTATTCTAAAGATGCCAGTAGTTTTACTGTCATTGTTTACTTTGGATGTTTGTTTTTTTTTTCATTTAAGGACACTGATAAGAAGTGACAGGATGATCTTTGTAGCTTTTCGAAATAGCTGGCTCTGGTTCTTTTTGGCCTCAAAAGCTTGGAGACCGGGTTGATTTAGGAGAGAGTAAGACAGATGAGAAACACTGTTGCTGTCTTTTTTTACTCCGGCTTTTTAGTCCAGGGTTCAATAAAGATCTTCAGTTTCTGGTAGGAGCGCAGCTCTGATCATGTATCATAATGCCATTTTGTACATTTACTCTGCAGAACTCTATTTATCATGCAGTCTGAGTCATGATGATTCACAAACAAGCCACTTCCAAAGCAAACAGCAATGAGGGAATGAAAAGAGCTGATTGAAATCACAACAGTACAGTTTAAATGAAATATGAAGGGCCAGGAAAAGTGATTCATAAATCCATGCAGTACGTTTTTACTTTTGGAAATGTCCTTAGTCAAAGATTAGTGTCTGCTTGTGAGAAAGTGAACATTTTGGATTTCTCCTCCTTTATGTGCCTCACTAGAGAATTTTGCTCATTTGAAAGTGTCCACTTGTATGTATCTGTTTTTTCTCTTCACATGTCTCTTCTCTTTACTGAGATATAGGAAAATGGTTCAGGGTGCCTCGACACAGTGGGAGCCGTTGTGGTGGACCTGGAAGGAAATGTAGCTGCAGCGGTGTCCAGTGGAGGCCTGGCCATGAAACATCCCGGCAGAGTCGGTCAGGTAGACACACAATTTCCTCTGTGTTTTGAAGGCTTCTTCTTCATACATTTTTAATGCAACTCCAGCAGCAGACAGGAGTTGACTGCAAACTGTTTCCTGTTAGCCCCAAAGCTTCCATGTCTCCTCCATTTGTTTTTACCTTTACTGTATTAATCTTAAAGGCACTGATAGAGCTACTTCTGCTTCAGATAGTCTTGCTTAATCAAATATCTGTTCTGATCCTGGTCCCCTATTTTTGTATGTAGATGCCTAGAAATCTCAGTAAAGCATTTCTGTACTGAAAGTCTTTTACTTGAGAGCAGTACAGGAATTTGAGCTGGCTTAACAGCAGCTTAGCAAAAAGGAAAAAAACAACTTGACCATTGAATTTTGGACAGAATGTACTCAGTAAGAAATCAGAGGCATTTATTGCTTGACCTCATCAACACTATTATTGTTAAAGACAAAATAGCTGAAGCTCAAAGCAGTGAAGTTGTCTTGGTGGTTTGCTTTTCTAGTGTGGCTAATGATGTGGAAATGCAAACTTGGTTGAGATTTTCCTCCCAGTGTTAAGTGTAAATTTTAAATGATTTTATTGGGCCATGAAGAAGCTCTTATTATAGAATGTATGAAATTTTTTTGATACTTCTGAAACATAAATATTAGAACCAAACAACAGTGAAACTCCTTTGCATGTAAAGTCTCTTAATTTCCTTTCTCCTCTCAGGCTGCTCATTATGGATGTGGCTGTTGGGCTGAAAATGCCTGTAATATGAACCCTTACTCTACAGCAGTGAGTACCTCAGGTATACCACAGCACGCTCTTTACAACCTACTTCGCAATTGTGTATATGTGTAGCTATTCCTTTTCTCTGTTCATGTTTACCACTCACCTCTCTTTTGTTCTAGGGATGATATGAATCAGAAACAGATATTTGATGTGAGCCCCTCATTTAGCCTCAGCGAGCTAAGCTTCAAAAAGCCTGATCATAGTTTCCGATGACCTCCAACCATTCCTGCTGAGTGATTCTCATCAGTCACTTCCTCTGCTGATTGAGTCATCATTCTCGGCTCTTTGTTAGTCAGCTGCATGCCAGGTGCATTGCAAAGCTCTTTGGATCTGAAATTGACATTTGACATGGGACACCTGCTGCAGAAATGATGGAGGGAGTGTGGCTGGGAGTGCTACAGAGGGATGGGAAATTTACAAACTTCATGTGCAATTATCTGGATTCAGATCATAACTTTATGGTTTAAATAAGTTTCTACATACAAATTTGAGGTTGCTTTACAATTTGTCGTGACAAGAATTATTCATGTATGCTCTCAATAAATCAGCTGGTAGAATAACTACTAAATTTTAAGTCTAAATCAAATTAAACCTTAAGACAAAAAATTTTAAAAACAAAATGTATTAATTTAAGTTAAATCGGCTCCTGAAATTTGTTTTTGGATCTATTTTGCTTTTTAATTTTCCATGCTACCTTTACTGTCAATTAAAATATCCATACTTGGTACTGATACTAACCTCACTAACCCCCCCATCTCCTCTACAACACCACCCAACAACCCCCACATCAGACACTTTGTGCCATGGTAATCATTTCTTATTGTCATCTGTCACGTACTGCTCGTCTCTCTCCTGTCTTTCTTTCTGCTCTGTTTGCAGTGTGGGCTTCATTCAAAAGGAGGAGCTGAAAGAAGTTTGTGGAGGCTATTGTTTCTCTTCATGTGACAGTAGAATGCAGAATTGCTCCAACTGGCGATCTAATGGCCTTTTATTTGCAGTTAATGGTAGTCACCAAGGTTTCAACCCGCTCAGTAATTTATCAGAAGAAATCAGAGCCATTTGGACAGCTAAGGCTACGTCAGATGCCTCAGATATTTAGCCAGATGGCAGGGACTGCACTAGATGAGTCCCTGCAACACTAAGTTTTACCTCAATCATTGCAGTCTTTTATCAGATGTACAAAGCTGACCTAAAAATGTCTTGATAAATTCACAACAATCGCAGACAATAAAACAAATGTAGGACTTTTTATATTTCAAGAGAAAACGAAAATTTCATTAAATAAATGTATCCATCATCCATCAGTAGAGCAGGCCATTAGGTTAGTAAATATTCTAATAAATAAAAAACTAAAATTTGATAATGCTTAGTGTCATGTAAGTTTGGCTCAACATTGGGTTGGATGATTTCAACTGACTTTATAGAGGCTACAAGGTCAATCACTGTCTGGTAACGGTTCCCTGTATTTTAAATTAATGTAGACAGATATAACTCAGAACAGTTTGAACTGAAACATAGTGCTGAATCATGAGTGATCGGACTGAAATCTTCTGACATGCCTGGCAAGTATTTTTAAATGTGGATTGAGGCATATATTGCTGTTGTTGCGGTTTTTAAGTAAACATTTAAATGCTATGATTACCTTACGTGAATTCCGTGGTTTGGACAAGTTGACCCTTTAAAATCTTTGTCTATCATGAATGTGGAGGGGAAAGACAGTGTGCTGGTATGAACTAAGTAAATGTTTCTTTCCACTATTTGCAATAAGTGCTTTGTTAATTTTGTGATTAAAAATGCTTCAGCCCTAAAAAGTCTGCCTGTAGAGAAACAATAGCAGCCAGCTTTATGTATTGACTCATCCTCTGTGTTCATTAGCACATAGACACTGAGGTTTACTCCTGAAGCTTTGGCTCTCATCTAATATAGCTTCTCAATCAGCTAAGCCTTTCCTCCCTTTCAGGACTACTTTGCCATCTAAAGAAGAAGCTGCATTCTTAAAAATATTTGCACAGCCTATACAATCATGCCTCTTTTATGTAAAGGCAACACTGCTGGCTGTGAGCTGTATGGTTTTAAATGTGAGGCAGAGGAGCTATATTACTGCTTTAAGATGTGTAGACGTCCGTAACATAGCTTCTGGGGAACATTAAAACCTTTTGATGTGGATCTGTAGGCTAATGCATCTCAGTGCCGACGAGCTGATTTGATCAGACAGGCTGAAGTTTGATTCAGATGTACTTGGACCTCTGTTATGGCCAGCATTTTGCACTGCCTAAGATTTTCTGAATATATGATCACTAGCAATCAGGGACATTTTTTTGCAGTGAAACAACAATAAGTTACCCTATTAGTTTATGTAAACAGTTCTAAGGACATTTACTTTAATCACAACCACATTCCTTAAAGGCCCACTGTGGTATCTGCTGTCTAAACAGTCCAGAAAAATATATCCCTCTTTCTAGCAATTCAGAAATTCTCTCGTATATTTCAATAAAACTAATTTAAATAAATCTCCTTCGTATTTAGCTTTATTTAGCTTTTTTTTTTCTTTACCTGTTGTGTTTAACATGATTTTAGCTGTTTTGTACTCTTTTATTGATGATTACATAGCGGTTTGATGTAACAGGTTGGTCTCCTTCTCATAGTTTTAAAGGTATAAATAATCTGGGCCATCTATTTTGTATTTATTACATACAACAAACAATATGAGACTTCTATCTTATTAAAACTCTACTGTTCATCAATTATCCCGGTAGATGAAGTGTGGATGCTTGCTCCGTATGTATTTTCACCTCATCCTGTTTTCCAATATTGTGGCTTTGCCTTTGATGTTACTAAGAAAAAAAAGGGGGTTCCTTCTGGGTATGGTGTGCATAATGTGTGTTCCAGTACAACACCTGTTTTTAATTTCCTAACATGAAAGGCATTCCCATCAAAAGAGACTGAAAAACAGTCATTTTCAGTCGGTCACGAGGAGTATGATCCTCACCCTATATGTCACTCTTTCTTCCCTTCACCTGACCACCACTTAGTCCACCCACCGTCCCTCCCACCCCCTCTTTACTAGTCTGTTGTGTAATACGTGGCTCATGTGGCTCTGTTTTTAATGTGTTCAATGCTTTGCCTGGCCTTCGCTTTGACCAGTGGGAGAAGAGCTCACGACCTCCTTTGTTTACTTTCACTGCTGTTGGCTGTCGCATACTGTCTTTCCATTTGTCTGCCCCTTTATTTTTACACTTCTCTAATGTTGACTTTTTGTTTTAGTCTGGGCTTCTTGATGCAGTTTCATTCCAGTTGTGTTTGTGTTACCATAATATCCAGGTCCCCTGGGACAGAGCGGTTTATGGTAAACACATTACAACAGGCACAGTACCTGGCTAATCTGAGGTTCTGCTCTTGTTAAAAAAGTACTTCAAATCGCTCCTGGCATCTGGTCTCCACAGTTACTGACCTGCATTCAGTTTTTGTTGTAGTTACCTGATATTTTATGGGGCCTTCATTTGTGTTTACAGAAACAACAAGACTATATTCTTAAGTCTTTATTGGTTTTCACTGGAGCGTTTGCCAGACATGTTTTGTTTTCACTTGTAGATTTCTTGCCTTTTATGGGCAGACTTTACATTTGCAGCATGCATTCTGTCTGTCTTTTTTTTCTTGGCAATAGCAAGGTATTGGTTTTAGTGTTAGTTCTTTTAAACAGTAAGTAGCATAGGGATTATCTAAGATATAAAAAAGCACACCTGCTATGTTTTGGCTTGGAAGTGTTACAGGCAATGGTGAGACATTTGTACTAGCTGCCCATGTTTTTTATTGTTCCTGCTTTGCTTTAATGCTTTGTTTCTCTTCTTGGACTTTTTATATAAAAGATGCTGCATAACTGAAGAGCATCAGACAGATTTAGGTGCTAATTGAATCCAACTGGAGCACACCCCGCTGGCACCTCTCTGATTTTATTTGAATTGATTCAGAGGATTAGGTTTTACCATGAATAAAATGTTGGCCCACACTTTTTTACATGCTCATGGTTATCCTGGGATGGTTGTAGATACTCATGAATCTACTTAAAGTATCTAGAACCAAGTCCAGTAGTATTGAATTCAACCCTCCTTAGATGATTTCAATACTACACTTTTATCTCTGTGGACTGTTGGAGAACAGCCTAAAAGGATACAATTAGCATGAAGTCTTTCATCCTACAATTGTTAAATGTAGTCACTCCTGCTTTTACTCAGTATTCTAGTTAAAATTGTTTCTTTTTATTGCCAAGTCTAATTTGGCAAACCATGTTCTAAAAAAACACACATTATAACAACATGGCAATCTAAAACCTATTTACATAAAATTGTCACATGAATGTGAAACAGTGATACATGCTGCAACTGTGCATACACATTCTGCAGTGAGCCAGCTAGAGCACAGAGCTTACAGAGGTGGAATTAATACTGAGGTGCTTGCTGTTTCAAATTCTTAGACCAGCTGGGAATCTGGGCATGAGAAACTGATTTAGAAACGCAAACCCTCCTTTAGCAATTACTATCAGTCTGCCCTTGAGCAAGGCAGCTGTACTTGGCAGCCATTCGATGCTGTCATCCGTAGTTGAAATAATAAAGCTTAGAGTAGCTAAAATGACAGCAGTAGCACTAAGTTTTTTTTTCATTTTGCCATATTTTTCATTATGTAACCAAATAGATATAGTGAAAAAATGTGGTTTAAACAAGTATTAAATATTACAGAATAGTGTTAGAAATAGTAACAAGGGGATACTCATGCAAACTGATCTGATTCAATTGGTTTAAACATCAAAATGTAAAATGTGTAATACCATACACAACTGATGTTTCAGATTTTTGAGTTTTTGGACCCTTGGGTGTAAGTGGCTGTTTCACATGTGTTAAAACTCTTCCAGAGTTAACTCACTGGAGGCCTTGTGCAACTCTGACTGAAGACATGCATTCTTGCAACAGAACAATGAGTTAATTCAAGTTCATGATATAGGTACAGTTGTGTCTTTGCGTCTTTTGCCAGGCTGTGGAGAGCATCTGATTCGCACCATGCTGGCACGGGAATGCTCTGCTGCCATGCAGTCTGAAGATGCCCACCAAGCGCTGCTGGAGGCTATGCAAAACAAGTTCATCAGTGAGTCACCCACAAGCAGCCTGATCCTCACTTCTTTCCATACACACTGATTTGTCAGCCAAGAACGTGTTTGCAAGAAACACAGTTATGCATGAAGAAAAATAAACTAACAAAACATATGTTGCATAGCAAAAAGACTGAGCTAACAACTGGAAACATTGGAAATGGGAGAATCAGAACAGACAGCTTTTTGATTTATGGATAATTTTAACTGTTTATACAAGACCCTCAAATGTTCCACTTATCACAGCCAGACAATTTTGAAAGACATAATTGGTTTGTTGAAAGTTTCTGTGTGTAAAGACGTAATCTTTTGGCCATATTCTTAGAAGTGGTCAGTTTTAGAAAGCCTTGTTAAGTGTGTTTGCTGCGCCTCTGAATGACCACTGCTTAGAGAAGACAGAGTGCAGGGGGAAAGAACATGTGGAAACATGTGGTTTCAGCCTTGTTTTGGCCTCCTTTAGAACTCCATCCCAGTTCGACTTTGTCATGGACATCTGTAAAACAAAGATGTTTGGACGGGCTGGATGAAGTCAATTCAAAGTTAATTCTCCTGTTGTTTCCTTTCAAGATGCATATTAAATTAAAACAAAGCTCCATAACTCGTACCTTAGCGAGAGCAATGATGACAGTGTCTGTGATGTTGAGGTCTCTTGCTCAGCTTCCATGATACTTTTGTCATACTCTTTAAATAGAATATTTGCAATGACAACACTGCTATTATTTTTAGATTTCATTGTATAGACACATCTGCCAAATTCAAAAAAAGCTTATCCAAATAAATTTATTCTTTTATTGTTATGGGTGAAATAATGGTGGAGATTAAGGCAATAATTGAACTGCGCTCATGTTTACAGCACGCAAAGATGTCAGAGTTATTATGGAATGTTTAACAAAAGAAATTTTAGAGGCTTTTTCAAATGTAGAAGAAATACCAGGATTTTCTGTGAATGTTGTCCAAGCTACACTCAAAAAGTGTTTTATAGAGTGAGGGAGACATTACAACATGGTGCCAGCATTGGTTTGAAATGCAACAATGAAACAATTGCATGCAGACACAACAATATTTTCATTAAATGCACCAGTTGGTCCTGTTTTTCTTTTACTTGTTGCTGTGTTGAGACATTTCAAGACATGCTGTGGCTGTTTATAGTTTGTCTTTTCCTAAGTAAGTGTTTTTTTTCCTTTATTGCCCCTGAATTTCAGCCAGGGAGCAGGATAGATTCTCATACCACACACTTGATTTTTCTGTTTGTTTTTAGAAAGCTCTCAGGTCTTTGAGAGTTATGTAGCTGGATGTTTTTTCTTTAAATGTAATGCTGTGTTACAGGAGTGTGTACACTTTAGGGAGTTAAAAATGACACTACCTGTCATTAACATATCATGTGCCATAAAACTTGCCCATACAAATGGAGTGAAATGTATATATTTTTTATTATTATTGAACAGTCTGCTAAATAAAATAAATACATCAGAACAGAATAATTACTTTCCGTTGTTTAACTTGGCCAGAAAGGCAAACAAATTGAATGGAAGGATTTTTTTCTCATAAATCACTGTAAGTTGATTAAAAGGCTGTGTTTTGTCTAGGCTTTTCACGTGTTGTCCTTGGTTCAACGTGTTGGAGTGGAGAGTTATAAGCATACAAGATACTTTATTTATTGAGTAGAAACTTTTCACAATGTTTATGCCTTGTTTAGTCATCTGGATTGCGATGTTGTCTTTGTGTGTCCAGGCTCACCCTTCCTGGCCAGTGAAGATCGTGTTTTGGGCGGAGTAATTGTCTTGCGCTGCTGCAAATGTGTGGAAGCTCCGCCATCTCAAAATATTCAGGGTATACTGGGTAAGATGTAAATCAAATTAATCCCACCGCAGCTCACAATAGGCGAAGATTTGGCTGGTAATATTTTAAAATCCATCATCAGATTGAGGAGGAGGAGGGGGCGTTGTGGCTTTCATAGCAGGTGGTCTGTGTTTTAACTTGCACAATCAGGCTCTGGTTTCACACCCTTCATCTCAGATTCAAACACAGACCTCCCACTGTGGAATCAACAGCTAATCTTTAGACACATAGAGGCCCTCTTAATACTGCTACGTTTGGCTGATTGTTTTGGTGGATCATGTTTTTCTGCCTTGAGCAGGAGAATGATCCTTCCTTTGCAAAGCCACCATCCAGGAGTTCAACCAAATAAGAAATCTGTCCAAAGTTTAGGTCCATAGACTTCAGCTTCAACAGTGCTCTTTGCTCATTTTGTTATTTTTTTTACATGATGTATATAAAACTTAATTTAAAGGCGGATGAGTTCAAGTTCATTGGCAAAGCAGAGCTAACTGTTCTCCTGTGTAGGACAGGATGACATCTCGTTTTTAAATGAGCCATGATGGCAAATGCCTAATGAAGTGCTATTTATTTTATACTTATGTCCACTCGAATAATAAAATGATATAAAGTATCACTTACTCAGTGATTTACAGGCTCTGTTTTGATGTTGTTTATGGTTCTTAGCCTTTGTGCAGAATGTGGACTACCTCAGATTACTGCGGAGGGCCCCTGTGTTAATTTACCAGAATAAACAGTGTGTCAACCACATCCTTTGGGTGCTGTAATTAAGGTTCTGCTCTAAGTCACAACTCCTACCTTCCTCTGCAGTTATGTCACAACTTCAGGTCATATATTTTCATGATTCATGCTCAAAGTTAACCGCATTTTACCACGCTGAGTCACTTGCCAAACTTTTTTTTCATGCAGATGAAAACACTGTTGATTATAGTTTATTTTGTGAGACAAACTTTAGTAACTGTCTGTTTTTCTTCCCCACACCTTCACTCTGTCCCTGTGTTCTTTTATTTATAGTTTATATAAATATGTATTTAAGTTTGATTTTCTCGTGTTCACTCTGTAATGAACTTAATCTGTATTTACAGTGGAGTTCCTATGGAGTCACACCACAGAGAGCATGTGTGTTGGCTACATGTCTGCCCAAGATAGCAAAGCAAAGGTGAGCTCTCCAATTAGCTTGACACAAAGTGCCTTGCATGAGTTTCAACCACGCTGAGGTTATGCAGGAATATAACTATCCTCACCTCATCAAAAAATCTTTAAAGGTAATTCAGTGTAAAAATTTGAAGTAGTTTACAGCAATAAAAAAAATAAACTAAAATCATCATCAGGAATAAAAAAATAACTAAATAAATAAATATTTTTTGACGTAATGTTAGAGGCTATATATTGTGTAGCAGCGATACCCTATAAGTCAGCATGCTAACCTGCTAGCTCCAGCCCTTTTTGTCAGGTAATGCCACTTTAAACCTTAAGAGTCGAAGGTCTGAGGGTACAGCTCAGGCCTCGGGAAGTGGGTGCTGACTGATGTCTGGCCATCATCTCCCTTTTTTTGCAATTTATTTGAACTTTTTGCCCCAAGTTGGAATGTCACAGACCTGAAAATCTGCAGGTCCTGTCTCTGCTAACTTCACTGTTCTGGAGAGTAAGTGCTGTAGATACGAAAGCTTCCCATGATCAAAAGGTTTTGGCTGCTGCTTTTCACCTGCTAGTGATTAGATTTACCTAAAGGCTATGGTGCACAGGCTCAAGCTTTCTTAACCAGTAGGCAGAATTTACAGTGTAGCAACAAGTACATTAACCTTCACTGTCTTCCCTACAAACACTAAAGAAGCTCCTGTTAAAGGCAAGATTTTTGCCCCTGCACCACCTGTGCTTTAGGATGGCCTTCGTTTTTGGATTAAAGGGACCATCTTTGCAGAACTTTTCTAAGCAGACATGACATTTACAGATTTGTGGTCAGTAGAAAACTACATTATGAATGTATGAGGTTGTGATTATCCAGGAGGGGAAAAAGGGATATTTTATGACTTGAATCAGTCAGTCAGCTTCCTGATCAATAGTGCTTAATGCTTTGGTCTCCTGGTTGTGCTCAGAACCTCAACTCACACTGATTTGTTTGGCTAATGCATCTCTGTCACTCTGTATAAAGAGAGGACACTGTTGTTCAAGTCAGGTTCATATTTCAAAGCGTTGGCCCTCCGTCCCGCCTCCCAGCCCCCTCACCGTCCCTTTCCCTGTCTCTTGGTCTGTCTCTCTCGTCACTCCCCCTCTCTGGCCCTACCTTGTCCTAAAGCACCATGAAGCTTACTGAGAGTCATGCACCACTGGGGATATCAGTATCAATCAGCATATTTGTCAGATGTGCTCTGTGTATTGGGCTTTGTGCTGGAATGTGAGCATGCAAGCTCCCCTTTCACGCCTGTGCCAACGTAAAGAGGTGAGCAGAACACAGAGCAGAACTGTGCACTGCTCAGGGGCACTTTAAATCTCAAAACATGGCTTGTTTCTGAGTTTCTGTGTTGTTGACTGTTACATTATATATATGTAGAGTTGAAGGTAAAGTCATTTAACTGCTTTTCTGAGAAACCTGGTGCCTGTCAGCGAAGTAGTCGCCAGCATTATTTAATAAATTTAGGCATGCGAAGTGTTCTTTACAAAATGAATGCGGTCAGTGGGTGCTGATCCAGGAATATCATCTGTCAGTAGTGGTTTCTGCATCTCATGGGAATTGGTATCCACTTCCACTCAACGAGTCACTGGTGACACAGTGATATTTGAGAGTGCAACCAAGAACGCAGCTGCTCCACCAAACTCACACTGCTCCACTGAGCAGCTAGTTGTGCTAGTTGCGAGGGCAAGGACACCAAGCCCCCATGTGCCTTCGTGATTCTCACCATCTGCAAACCAGAGAAACTGGCTGTTCTGGCCTAAATGGCTTGACACTGGGTACAAAACAAGGTTTCACCAAATGCTTCCTATCTGGGCCCAGAGTTACCCACCAGCTCACTGCCAACATATCACTGGTTGAGCGGATGCAATAGTTAAGTGTCAGTTTTCTGTCCAATCAAGCAAAGTTCAAAGCACAAGAGATGGGGACTTTAATGTGACCAGGTTCCATTTATAATGTCTGTTGCATGTAAACCCAGTCTAGAAAGCACTGTTTGTGCCTTGAAGGATGAGGAGGTGGTACTTGCATGTCCGTGGCCTTGATCACAGGCATCAATACGGAGGTGGAGTTCCGCCTTAACTCACTGAATAAAAAGGATGCCAGATGTGTGCAATACTGATTATTTGGAGATAAACTTAAGTGTTAACATTGGTAGTCTGATGACAGTGGTACCGTTGATTTGCCCTCGCAGGGCAGACAGTGCATAAAAAACTCTCCTAATAAAGACTTCCTTGACTCTTGTCATAGATACTTCCAAAAAAAAACTTAAGCAATGTTACCATTGCAATTAAATAAGTAACCTTATTACTTTAACCTGGTTTAAGCATGGATACATTTTCAGTGCACTGATGTGCAGATATGCATATAGAGCCAGAGCCGTCCACAGCCTCAGCTGCTATTCTACAGACATTCCTCCCATTCCTATAAGCATCCCACTGCGTGTCTCTAACCAGCCGGTCAGAGTCTGTCTTCCATTGCTTTTCTGTGATAAGAACATGAAAGAGCTGATACACAGTAGCAGGAGTATTTAGGACAGAGGTCAGACTGGATTTATATAGTAGCAAGTCTGGTTCTATTTTCTAAGTGTCTTACTTTTTAGATTTGTCTGTACTCTGTATGTTTTGTCTTCCTAACGACAGTTATATAAACCCAGAAGAACAGTGAAGTGTGCTATAGCTAAGACCAGAGAGTGTTGGATGTCAGGCCAGTTTTTCAGGCACTCTGCTGGCGGCTCCTCTGTTTTTTTTTTCTTGCTTTTCAATTAGATGTTGTTTCTGGGGAAAGTTGAGTCTGTGTCCTAATCCTTTTGACATTAGACTGTAAAATAGCTATAAAGAAGCAGTGCTGCAGAGGGAGATCATCTGGTTTTGTTCAAACACTCACCTGCGTTTGTACTGGACATCAGAACATCAAGCCATGTTTCACAGAGCTCCTCAAAGCTGCCTGGACAGGCTTGCGGCAGCACTTCTGAAACAGTTAGACTGTTGTTTGATTGTTTCTCATGATTGTACAGATGAAAGAGAAGTGAAGGATCCACAGCAGCACCACTATGGCTCAGTACTCTCCTCCTGGACATCATTACCACTATAAAGCTTTGGCTGCTCAAATTGTGAAAATAAAATGGCATGCAATTCAGGCCTCCTGGTTATTGTCTGCTTTGTATATTACACGACAAATGTCTTTTATTATAGTACATTTTGTTTTTATTATCCATCTTTCTTGGAAAATAAATAACATATGACTTTTTTTTTTTTAAATTTTAAAGTAAAAGAATGTGAAAACCACAACAGAAAAACAGCGGCATGGTCATAGAGCTAAATTTATCTTTTGGCCTTCGCTGTGGTGTTAATGTGCAGCTTCTCTGGCTCCTAAACACATTCATATCACCAAAGAATGTTGTTTTTCTGCGACAGATACAATGGAACTGTTTTTCACGTTATGTTTTGACTCAGCCGTGGTCCTCTCATGTGGTCACTTCAGTCACCAAGTATCAAGCTGACAACAGGCTCACTTTGATTTGCGTGTCTCAATATTTTTTTTCTGGCTATCTACCCAGCTATCATAATCCTACATTTGTTTGCTCTTCTTTCAACCCCGCTGACTTTATAACTAGTTTATGTCGCTTCTGTAAACATGGACACAACCACAAGAATTCCTTAAACCGCTGCATTGGAACTCTATTACACTGAACATTATGAAGGAGAGGGTGAAACAGACAACACTTATGATATTTATCTTTTTTTTTTTTTGGCCACTATTACCCATTGAAACTGAATCACCAAAAGATTTTAAAGCTTTTATAGTGCATTTAATGTCTGCTGCAGAAAGAGCAAATTAATGAGAAAATAGAAGCAAATTAAATTTTGGCACAATATGGACACTGTTAACTGTGCCAATATTAATGAGTAATTTAAGTTTTCCACATAAAGCCACAGCATTATATTTCTGATACTAGCACTGCCAATGTGCTTGATGTGCCACTAGTGTTGTGTCACTTCTGAGCCTGAAGTAGTTACTATTTACACACCACTTGCACAACCAACATAGGAGTTGACTAATACATAAACTTCAGTGTTGTTAGCTTCGATGTGTTGTCCTTTGATGATTCTGTTATAAGAAGCTGATTGGTAAGTCTGCGGCTTAAGGTAGAAGGAGGTGTGTTATGTAGCTCTGATTGCATGCATATCTAATGCAACTCTTCCAGAGATTATACAAATGTTTAAAGTTAATAACTTTTGTAGTATTTCTGTTGTAGGTAGTGAAAAGATCATGTCGCATGCTTTGTTTTCTCATATTGTTGCACATGCAATCATGACAAGTCACCTTTTGCTATTTTTTACAATTCTTTAACTTTTTTTGTTTATAAGTGAAGCTAATTCTGACTCTGAAGCAGTACTCTTCTTCACTGCCGTGTCTCTGAAAGTTGGTCTTATGAAGTGGCTCCAAAGCTTGTGAAAGGCACGCGATGCTCTTAGCACTGTGGTGGTGTAATTACCCACTTGTTTGCTTTAGTAACCTTTTTAATGTTTCTGCTTGTTCCCTCATGTTGTTCATCCTGACAGACTAAAAACAAAAATTCAAATCTTCACATGTGGTGCAAGGTTGCATGCGGGGTTTAGAGTATATTATTGTCATTGTCTGACACGGTTTTCTTGCAAAATATAGTGTATTTTCAGCTGTTTACTTAATGTTTTAGGAATTTACAAGAACCTTACAAAGCTCCTTCCCTTGGACATGCAAACATCAAAGGGAAAACATTTAGCATGTCACCATTACATGGTCACTCGAAACATTTTAAACAAGGCCTCTCTTTTACCTCATTTTTAGAAGATGAAGGGGAGAAGATGAACCCTGAGAGGGGTCCTGGAGGCATAATAGCCCCTGAGAGTGTTGCCATGTGTGCATGGCCTGGTCTGGCTGCTGTTCAATTGTAGTGGCAGCTGCCCTCGGGGTGCCAGGGGCAGTAGTCCAAGCCTACACAAAAAGAAATCCAGTAGAGATGAAGGCTTCTTGAACTGGAGGAGTGATGTCAAGCCAGTTTAGTGGTCTGCACAAAAAGTGGGTGGACTCTTCCCCCAAGGCTGGAGCCAGTATTACATTCAAGAGAGGGAGAGGGAGAATGGAGGAAGGAGGGAGAAAGGAGGATAACAGCCGTTATTGGCACAGGGAGAGTCAGTCACCTTTGATCCCTCGGTTGAAGTATCACTCCCATCCTCACAGCTGTGTTTGCCCCTTCCCTCCTCCTCTGTGTCTCTGCTCAAACACAAAACACTAGCAGTCTGTTCCCTTTATCCACTCACTGTCTCTCTATAAATACTCACATGGCATCTTTGGACTTCAGGAGTACATGCTCATGATGCAGCAGCAGTGGCCTTACAAGTGCTCTTGACCACTGAAATTGCTGGTTGTACCACCCTAAACTGTGGTATTTATAAGATATATATATTTATATATAAGTTGTTTTAAACTAAAAAACTTGATTGTGGCTGTTGGATCCAGGTCCCCCTCGTACCCCTCAAAAGTTGTGTGTTGTGAGGAGTTGTAACTGCAGTTCTAGTCTCAATACTGAAGAGAGACCTTGAGGTCCTGGGTTAATGAAATTTGGGGTAGAAATAAAAATCATTCAAGTTTGACATAGAAACTTGAGAAAGTCTAAAAATAGAAACCAGAACTAATTAAGCACAAATTCAAAGATACAGCTCAGAATACATATCAGACCTTGTTTATTGTAGCTTACTGGTGGTCTTTTTGAGGCAGGTGCATCGTGACTGCAAGAAATGAAATCCTTGGTCCATGATTATGCATTTAACCTTCACCTACTCATAAACTTTTGTTAACAAATCTGATTTTGTTTTTCTTTCTTTCAACTGTTCTGATTGTGCAGCAAACTAGTCACATTTTCTATTCTTGTATTAGTATAAGGCTGTGTTTAGCTGACGTTGGCACTGCAGAAAAAACGTAACCAACTTGTTAACTTCAGTAAAACTGCTGTGTTGGCACAGTCAGGGTCCCAATGTAGAGACCTGAAGCAAAAACACGGGGTCTAGTAAAAAAGCTAAACCTGGCTCAGCTTTTACCACAATCTTATACCTCATTTAGAAACACACTGCTTGGCTAATTAGATATGTCCATGTCACCAGTCCTGGTACAGTACTTGTGCGTATTATATGTATCGTGAGAAGTTTAATTAATACCTTCAGCTTTTAATGCTTCCTCCTCTTACAGAGTGAAAACCAGACATTTTACAGGAATCAAAGAGATTGAAACCCGGTTAGCGTTTCCTTCACCTCATGTAGCCCTGCCTTGGTCTGTCTTCCCTCTGATGTTTTTTCATTGTGTGTGTGCGTGTGTGTTTTCTTTGGTTTGCCTGCAGACACACATATCCAGATTACCACCTGGAACTGTTCCTGGACAGTCTTTGGCCATCGAGGGAGGTGTGTGTCGACTCATGAGCGTTGTGGAGTGAGCCGCGTTACGTCCTCCTTCTGGGCTTCTTCAGCAATACTCCAATACAAACCTTTACAGACACATACATACACAAACACACACGCACACACACACACACACACACACACACACACACACACACACACACACACACACACACACACA
>JAQMCX010000003.1:8439306-8611493 GCA_029814765.1 Acanthurus leucopareius | reverse complement strand
CACACACACACACACACCCACACACACACACACACACACACACACACACACACACACACACACACACACACACACACTCACACCGCTCTCCCCTCCCCATGTCGTTGTGATGCCAGAAGAAATAAGCTTTAGCTGTTTTAACAGGTGCCCAGGAAGGAAGGTGAGGTGTTAGCTTCGACTTAGTGCACTTACAGGACTTCCCTTTGCCTCTGTCTGCCTCCAGCATGTACTCGATGCCAATTACCCCCCAAGCTCTCCAGTTTCACCTGGATTAGACTTGATGCACCATTGCCTTGATGTACCAATCTCTCTTTGTTACTCTTTTCCAACTAAAAGTGGCGTCCTTCCTTTTGTATATAAGCTATGACTTTAGGAAAACAGGGTGGATGTTGATGTTGTTTTGTATTGCCGAACAGATGTGACTATTTTCAAACGTATAGGAATTTCAAATGCAAGACCTTATTTTGTTCTTAAAATACTTTTCAAGTTTAAAAAGATGTCAGATTGCACCTTGTGGAATGCCTGCTACTCAAGATGATAATGAATCAAGCATTTATAACTGTGAGAGTTGAACAGTGATGATAAAAGCTATTTACAATGTTAACATACAGATCAACTTCCACTTTCTCATGCACACATTGTTATTAATCCTCCAGCATACTGTATAATGTAGCATAACGTGCATCTAATATCATGATGAATTTTATAAGCATTTCAGCCATAGATCGCTTTGCTTTGATTGTTTTAAAATGTGAATACATAGCTATTGCATGTACAAAATTTACAATAAGCCACTTTCTGTTGTCTGACAGATACAGAAGTGATCAAGAAACAGGAAGCTATGCACTTCCAGAGTGATGCTGATATATAAATATATATATATATATATATGTACTTGTCGTGCTCAGGTAGCACACGCCAAACATGACTGTTAGTCCTCATTGAAAAATTACAATTTATATTTCTATAGTCACATTGACAGAGACATGTATTTTCTTGCAGAACAAAGGACAGCTAAAAGCTCATTTGTATCCATCAAGCCCAAGAAATGGTGCTTTTGAGAATTGTACTTGAAAGGAATAAGGGTCTAAATTGATACTTCTGTCGTGATAATCAGTTTCTCTGGTTTTGCAGTTTCACTCAGTTACTATGAATTCCAGTCTCAACAAAACCTTAATAGAGCTTGTTTATTCTTTACTTGAAAATGCATCTTAATATAAAATGGTATAAGCTATTGAAATGGTAATATGTGCACAGCTCTTCACAGTGCTCAAATAGTAAATAAAAATCTATGTTGCTACATTCTTTGTCTATCCTTTCGGACTCTAACATTTTCTTCTAACTGTGCCTTTTTCCAGAAAAGACCAACACTGCATAGCAGGGAGGTGGGAAAGTGAATATTGCAGAAGGGCTTGTGAGCAAACTGTAACATTTAGTGAGGAAATATTAAAAGCTGTGTTTGTCACAGAACCTCAATGACTATAAAAAAAAAAAATGTGTTGTGTCCCTCCCACACAAGCTGTCCCTTTCTCAGCTACTGTTTTTGACATTTCAGCTCTTTTTCATATTTTAAGTGTGGATTGCATAACCAAAACTTTCCATTCTCCAGCATTTCTTAATTATATTTTTCTTCCGACTTGTGTTGCTTTCATTCCTTACAAATATACTTTTGATGGCTCTAATGAGAAAAGACTATATATATCATTTGAATCAGCCTCTAGTGCAAGTACTGCTGCTGGCTCTGTATCTTGGCCACAGCAGTGTCTTAATAAAGGCTCAAGCGATAGAGATATTGAAGAGGATAGATGCCTTCCTGTCAGTGCATCATGCCTGCCTGTGGGATAAGACCACATACTGATGATATCCAGCCGGTTTGCCTCTCAGGTGTAAGATGTCACAGTCTTTTGGCATCACTAACGTGCAAAATGTTTTTGACAGGTCAGGAGCAGCACAAGGTTGATTTTGGAGGTGCTGTGTATGTTTTTGTTCCGTAGTCTCCTGACCCTGGTTTGATCTCCAGGGTCCATTTTAAAGGAAATGTATGTTACCTTGCCCCTCACCCACACTCACACTATTCTTGCTTGATTATGTGTTATTATGGAGCTTCTCTTCAATCAGAGCTAATCCGTGTTGCTGGGAGACCCTCTGCACAGAGCCTTCTCCTTCAAACATCATCCCTGTCTGTCCTGGATGCCCTTAGCTTTGAAAAAGGATCCTGGGTCTTTAAAAAAGTGGACGGAGTCCCGAGCCATTCAAGGTGTATCCAATGCCTCGCGCTCAGCAAGGCTCTTAAATGCAAAACAGACGGTGGTGCAAATAAAGATCAAAGGCAGCAGCCTTGCCCGCCTGGCCTGCTGTCCTCACATGCCAGGCAGTGCTGTCACAGTGAATCACAGCCATGTAGCTTCCGTGCTCATGCTGAAACCCCCACCAACACCCATCCCAACCCACCCCACCTCACCACCACCACCACCTAAAGGCCAGCAACCCTCTCAAGACTGTTACAGCCCCTCTGTGCCAGCGTCTCACATCAACAGTGAACACAAAGGGTTAAACCAGACCATGTGTGTGTGGGGCTGCCTTTATCAGACCAAGCTGGAGCTGACCCCTAAGGATCCAGAGCAGCCAGACGTCTCTCACCCTCACCCATGCACATCAGGTTCCTCTCTTACCAAGTTCACTATCACAGCTCTGAGACAGACAGTTGAGCGTTTCGGTAGCATCATAGTAAATTATTCAGTGCAGTCTCTTGAGACGCAGAATTTCACTGCATGCTTGTTTTTTTGAAATCAATAAGCTCAAATGTGCACATGTTAACCTGAAATTAATAGTACTTGTCCACGCAATGGAGATGTTTTATTTTTAATAAATGTCGCCTTTTTAAAAGTCTATTTGGATTGCTTCTATTACCATGTAATGCTAGCAGAGCATATAAAGCTTGTTGGTACATTAGTCATAAGTTTAGCTTAATGAAAGCATTGCAGCTGACATAATAACTCTTTTATAAGGGGTGAAGCAGCTTTTTTTTCCTCATTTGAAAATTTTGTGTGTGAATTTATTAGCGGATTAGTTTTATTTTAGCTTTTTTTTTTTAACTGTTATGGAGGATAAGATCCAGGGCAAAGTGCCACACGAGTCTTAACGCTCATCTTACGAGGTGACACTGTATATGCAAGTGAATCAAAGCCCTTATGTGCTCTGCCATTGTTCTGTTCATAGATGGTGTGGCTGCAAATCCCTGCAGCATCTAAGCGAGGCTCTGGCAGCAGGGGTTAAGTAAGGCACCCTGCCCTTTCAGACGCTCCACAGCTACTTGACCTGTTTGTTCAGCTGTACGCTGAGCTGTAACCCCCCCAGCACCCCCCTTTTCTCCCTTGACTTGCTGTGCCAAAGGTGCAAGCCTTTGGTTGGGAAAGTGCTATCGGCCCCACCTATGTTTTGCTAGTAGGACATTAGAAGTGAAGGTTGAAAGGGAGGGGAAAGCGGCTTGATAAGAAACCTCCTGCTCCAGGTCAACTATTCCAGATTAAAAAGACCAAAGAAAACCCTTTTAATTAGGTTTGCTGTGCTGTTAGGGCGGTATTGCGGTCCAGACACTTCCTGCATTGTGCTACACCACCCATAAAGTAGCAGAGCGAGGGAGTGAGTGAAAGCAAGTGAGAGATGGAGGCTATAAATGGCCTTGCCACATCTGCACCAGGCCACAAAACAAAGCGATGCCTGATTGCCACCATGCACCGCGGTTATTTACCTACTAAAAGCCTTATAGTGGGGACAAAAAACCACCTGGACTTGTTTGAATGGGAAATATCATAGGAGAAAAGCATAGGAGGACAGCTAGCACATCTCTCTCTTCAATTACTTTAACATGAACCTATCTGATTTCCCACTACTTTCTTCTTTTTGGCTCTTCTTGTTTTCTCTTCCTAGAGTTCAGTTTTCTTAGTTGAGATCTACAGAGGAATCACAGAGGCAGCCCTGTCAAACCCGCTCAAAAACAGTGTACGTACGTTGCACATATTTTTTTTTCTTCTTATAGCAAAAATAGAGACAAAATACCAACAATCATATCTTGGTGATGCTTAATGAGCCCTTTCAGATCCTTGACAATGTACCACTAATATGGTGCTTTGCATCCCTTGAAACATACCAGAGTGGAGTCCTGGAAATAGTAACACAAAAGCGAGGCCTCACTGACGCTTCGAAGCCAACGCAACAAGTTTACTCTGCGCTGCTGGTCTACAATCTGACTGCCTTCTCTTTCTTTTTCACACCAGCTTCGCTTCAACCTCTAAATCTTCTCATCTGTATTTCAACCTGCACCTCAACACAGGAATCAAGTTGTGCTTGTGTTTGTTAGAGGAGGGGAGAAGAAATGAGAGATGAGCGTGTGTGAGTAATTGCCTGCTCTCGAGACACGTGGAGCCTGTCTGCAGAAGAGATACTGGGACGGAGGGGGGGAGGTGGAGGTATGTCATCAATTTTAGCTCTGCCCCCAAAATAAAGACGAACACCTCACTTTGATCTTCATGGCCTGTTCAGCAGACGGTCGGCTAAGATAACGATCCGTCCGACGTTACTGTAATCTTAGCCTTTGAGTTGTGCTTTTACTGAAGAGAGGAACAAGAGAGTTAAAAGGAGAACTTTACACTGTAAAGGTTTGATAGTTCGGGGGGTTGGGGTGGGGTGGGGGGGACTGTGTGTACAGTTTAAAAGAGCGTATCTGTGTGATTTACTGTAAGTTTTTTAAGGGTGGGTTGTTGATAAAAGGGCTGTGTTTGGTGTAAACGGGTCGGAGGATGTGTGCGGAGGAATTTTTGTAGTATGAATAGAGGAGCAACTAGGCGGTTGCAAGTAGCGCCTCAGGGGTGTGGAACGTGCTGGGGCCTGCTGCATTATAAAGACATGCCCTGCACCCGGCCAGCTGTGCCGTACACAAGACTGCAGGAATGAGAGCGCCATGAATGGCTTTCTCTGTGTGACAATGACTGCAGCACTCAGCGGTGAGGGGAACGGTCAGAGGTCTCTGCAATGGACAGGCAGCATTGAATGTGTGTGTGTGTGTGTTAGTGTGTGTGTGAGTGCGTGTGTACACTGAGAAATTACTCAGGAATGTGAGGATACATGCCAAAGACAAAGAATCTGAGTCACATTCAAGGGAACCTTACCCTCCTCGCCTTCCTCTGAAGGAATATCACAATCCCATCAAAAGGCCAGGCCCGAGAGCCACACTGGATGGAACTAATGGAAGTCTTGTGCACTGGCTTAAGTCTGTTAGAGGAGTTTAATTGATGAGATGAGATTTCATCCCCTGAGAGCAGGAGAGAAATCCAATAACAGCTGATAAAACTCTGATTGATATTTTGTTAAGTTACACCTTTGAGAGATATTAGCCATTAAGATAAAGACACGCAAAGACTTTTTTCTTCTTGCGACACATTTCACTGGCTTTTGAAAAATTTATTCATAGATTTATATCTCAAAAAATCTTTCCGTACAGTTGAATTCACACATTCTTTACGCTCTATTACGGTTTAATCCTAACTTGAGAAACGGATAAGCATATTGACGGCAAAGTTTGAGCTTAAGAGGGATCTCAAGTTAGCATTCAGCCGTATATGAATCAGAAACCACAGTCGAAGACGACCAACTCAGACGCAGCTACAGCTTAATAAATACTTTACAAAAATAATGCAGGCTTTTTACAATGGAGATCTTCCTCAGAGACACAAGGGACACAGTTGTAAATTCATGGTGAAAATAGGAAAAGGTGTGCATGCTAAATAAACTCACAAGCTTACATGAGAACCTGGATACTGTGAATGACAAAATGGGAGAATATTGGAAAACCCTGTTCTCTGCACCCCCCCCCCCCGACACATTCCTGAAGGATCTCATTATTCTGTTACCACAGGCTTCTCAGATTCACCAAACATAAACAATCTATGGAGACAAACATGAACACAATCTAAACGAAGATTCCTAAAATACTATTTTTCCCTTTTTTTTTTTTATGAATATAAAAACTCAGTTCTCCCTTTAGTGATCAAATCTGAAACGTAGCTGGTGACACAGTTACTGGCAAAAAGTTTTCATGTTTTCGGAGGCGCATTTTATACAAAATTTAAAAAAACAAAGCAATGATTTGTGTGTCCTGGTTTTTGCTGAAGTCAAGAAAAGTTCCTTGTGCGTTCAGACTCTGTTGGATTTGTATTCCTCTTGGTTCAGAAGAGCAGTAAGTCTTTTTCCTCAGAGCCTGAAAGTTTGTGAGAGTTATTTGAACTAAAACAGAATTTAAACAAAAAAAATGGTTTCAGCACCATTTTTGAGGTTTAGCTGAATATTTATGCAGTGTTTTTGTTTTCCTTCCACTCTGCAGTGGGTTAGAATTCCCTTGCTTCTTCAAACTGTTTGTAGTAGTCTTCGTCCTGAGGGTTGTCGGGACACTTCTGCCCGTTGTTTGGCGGCCTGGCCTGGTTGTAGCGGCTCCAGTCTCCTTTGCAGATGATCCAGGGCAGGATGTCCACCTTGTAGTGCAGGTCGGCTGAGAACTCTGTGCTGATGAGGTTGGGCGTGCCGGCCCCTTTGCCGCGGGTGATGAGCTTCATGTTGTCGTCGTAGCAGCAGTGCTGGGCTGCCAGCGTGGTGGACTCCAACGTCAGCATGGAGCGGATGCAGTAGCGGGCTGTGGGCTTGTAAATCTCCAGCTTCTCCTTTGGCCCGCTGGCATCTTTCCAGCGGAAATCTCTGCGTGTGGGAGCATCGTGTACGTCTGCTGTGCTGTAGGCTACCTCTGTTGGGTAAGAGCAAGGGCAGCTGGGAAGGTCGTTTGCCACCTTGGTCATGTACTTCTTCAAGAAGTCGCTCTTGCAGTTCATCCATCGCTCACAGCTGTCTGTGTCTGGAAGAATTAAATTAAAGAAGTCAAGACAAGAAGTGTTACGAGAAGAAAATTTACATCCACACTCCATATGTTTCATTTTAAAGGTGGATGTGGTATTGAGCGGTGAAGGTGCAGACTGTACTTGGCTGTATATTCTGCTGCCCACCCTCCCACTCTAAGCATGTAGGGGAACTTGCATTGGCAAAACACCCCAGAAGTCCTTCTTTGGAACCAATATTTGATTTGTCTATTCATGGCTACTGTAAAAACATGTCAGTGCAATGCGGGGGGTGACCAACTCCCTCTGTAGATATAGAAGGTTCATTCTAAGCTATTGAAAACATAATGACTCCTATTTTAGGATGATTTTAATTAAAGAAAACATACTTACAAATATTATTATTAATTTCTGCCATATTCTACAAACAGAACCCCCCTAAATCCTACACACTGGACCTTTAAATGTTGTTTTAAAATTAAAATATCTCTGTCAAAGTTTTGCACCGTAACAGAAATAATCTCTGTCTAGACTAACATGCCTTAAACCATTCATAGCATGATCAATCACGAACACTGTGTGTGTGTGTCTTGTGTTCGCCTCCTGCACATGTATGCAGTGGTAGCATGATACAGTGTGGTGTATCTGCACAAGAACTGCTATTATGGACAACAAGGTCGGCAACACCTGTAAGTCATTATCCATGTTGAATTACCTGCAGCCAGTCAAGAGTCATAGATATATACATGTTGATGTTGTTTAATATCTTCAGGAAAAGGGTCATCTAGCTTATAAGTTCAGTCAGGAAAAGTCTCTATTTCTGCCCACCCAGACTACAATGCAGTCCCTGACTTTTCAAGCTAAAACGGGGTCCGAAGCGTTTCCGAAAGTCTTGAGCTTCTAATACATCTGGGTGAAGAAGCTAGCTGTAAAGGCAGGCAACAATATGGGCTTTACAACAAAAACAAAGTCATTTAAAGTTAGTCCGAAAGAGATGTAACAGCGTACTGTGTTTTTCCTGCCTTGCTGCACATTTTCATCTCTGCACAGTAATGGATGGCAGCCCGAGCATGAGGAATGCTAAGTGTGTGAAGACGTACGGCTGCCAGATGGATGAACTGTCTTTGATAGTGTTCAAACGTTTGAATGAGGAATATTGTGGATTAAGACAAAAGTAGGCAGAATCTTACCAACACCAAAGAGCTCTGTGGCGTTGAACTCATCTGTTCCAGCTAGGAGGCTAACTTCAGTAGCTGCTGTCTTGAAGGCATCTTCAATACCTAAACGAATGCAGAGTGAAACATGGATCAAAAGAAGAAAGGCTTCTAAATCAACACATGCGCTGACAAACAATCCATTAAAACCATTTTTGCTGGTGAGGAATCTTTTTGTTCTGTGATCCAAAAATTAGGCCTTTACCTGGGCAGCTGGGCATATCACACGTTCTGGATTCAGTGGCTGTGCAGGCGTAACCACATGACCTGGTTCTCTTCTGGTTGCCATTTCCACAGGTGACACTGCACGCCGTCCAGTTACTCCAGTCTCCCTCTCCGTCCATGTAGTCTGGATCAGAGAGAAAGAGAGGCAGAGACAGAGAGATCTTCAGCTCTGATGCAGGCCACATGCTGAACTTACTCAGGCCTGTTAGCATGCCTCACTAATAATAAGTGGGGGGACGACATGAAAGGGGAAATGGGGGAGCTCAAAGTTCTCTTTGACTTTGCCCCTCAAAGCAGATACCATGAAAGCCTGTCTACACACACACACACACTCAGTTTCACATGCTAACGTAGAGTTGTTGAACCTAATATCACAGTGTGTGTGTGTGTTCAGTTAGTAAAGCAACCAGGAAACACTTTGCAAATTCCGACAAAGCTACAGGGGATCCAGCAGAGATTTTCCAAACTGACATCTTGCCTGACACAGTGTCAGTGGACACCGTTCAGTTGCTCTATCCGTGATTCATTGGTTCGAAAATGGGAAGTGAAATGGCAAGAAATCCTCTTTAACTCCAATTATCATTCGGCGGATCACTGTAATGGGTATACATGGAAACAGTTACACTTGGCTCAACGACCACCTCACCCCAGCACCGCCATCACCACTGCATGCAAACACACACACACACACACACAAAAACACACACACACATCTTGAAAGCAGTACTCCATCATTGAGGAGAATTAATGTGGGCATGTTGGGATGGAAGTATTTCTGGCCAAGGTCCAAACCTTCCTATACAACCCCTCCTGCCCCCCCCCCACCCCCCCGCTGCCATCTGCCCCTCATTATGAGCATTTTGTATGAATACAGGCCAGATAGCCATCTAGCGCGGCTCCCCTCCTTCTGCCATAGCCTACGACGGCCAAAGAGCTGGTGGCAGCTCAGAGAGAACCCAGAATTTAGAAAACTTGATAATAACCTGCCCTCAGCCCACAGATGAGACAACTGAATGAGCTCTGTAGCCTGTGATGGATGACCCTCACTGACTGTCCACAGTTATGATTATTAGGTTTAAAACCAAGACAGTAATGATGATAAAATGTTTCCTCTTCCATTAGTTTGGTATGAAATAAAGGGTATGAGAGCTAACCACAGCGATAAGCCAGGAACATTAAACATGGGCTCTGGTCAAAGGAAAAAAGATGATAAAATCGCCTTCTTCACCGCTGTAGTGCTAGTGGATAAAATGACATTTACCACAGCACACACATTCCTGTTCGACCATGTTGGTTTGGGCATGCTACAACACGGGCCGGACGCATACTGTATGACAGTGAGTGTAAATTCTTCCACAGCAGATTTATCTGTGGGATAGCTTTTGGAGGGTGTTGTGAGAACGGTGAGGCAGCCAAACGCTGCTTCTGGCCTCATTTTTGCAGCTGAACTTTGATGTAGCAAGGCGTTTAAACTGTGTCACGTAGCTAGCTCCGCGCCACGGAGGAATCCGTCTCGTAAAAGAGTGTTAAAGGCTTCAATCAGGGGCTCCTGAAGGCTCGCTGGAATGGCTGCACTTATTATGGTGACAGCTGAAATCAGCAAATCTGCAAATTACAGATTCCACATCAGACTATAGCCATTTGTGGAAACGCCAGAGACCAGTGTTCAAATAAGAGCGTATGGGCCCCTGCAACATGCATTCATCGTGCACTTAAGAACACACCCTATTGCATTCTCACCATATTCAGTTTGAGCCTTGCTTCCTCCCCCGGTGCCTCCTCTCCTGTCCCAGTCTGCGGGCGGCCTGAGAAAGTTGCTGTCCTCGCTGTTGCTCCCATAAGAGCGATCGTGCTCCTCCGCCTGATGAGTGGTGGAAGAAGAGGTGGATGAAGAAGAGTGAGGCCACCAGTTTCTCCAATTAGGAGAAGCCCAGTCGGGTTTGCTTTCCTTCCGGAGACCTTTTTCTGGCTCATGGCTTTCCAGTCCATCCACCACTTCAATGGTCACCTATGTTGAAGAAGTTCAAAGATAACATTCTCTAAATATTGTGTTTTTTGGACAGAATTGGTCAATCAGTCGCATAAAATGACACTTTCTGATCCTCCTTAGACTCAATATTACCCCCTCCTCTTTTCTGTCCTAACACATGTGTCTCCCAGATGAGGGGGGACCATCACCCCTGCCCCACAGTCACCCTCCCACCTCTTGGGCTCTCTCCACCTAAACACAAAGTTCAAAGGGCTACTCAGCCTCCTCCAGACCATGAAAGCCAGATGAATCCCAGGATCAAAGACACCCCCCCTCCTCCCCCTCCCCTTCTCCCACAGCCTCATGCCCTTGCTCAATTGGTTGCTCCGCTCTCTTCCCACATCTTGAGATGTTAATACACTTTGTTCGTGCTCGGATTTAGCAGTGATGCCCTAAGAAATGGAAAGACCCCCTTGCTGGATTAGACAGGAGCATGATTTAAACATGGCAGCGGTTACTCGACCATCTGCACCTCTGAGGGGACCCATGAGCAAGGGCTCACCACACATTTACATAAGCTGCCGTCTGTCTTCCTGCACATGCGTTAGCAGTGAGGCGCTGCTGGTTAGCGTCTGCCTTTCAGCTGTCATTATGACGGACAGGAGACCTCAGTGTCTATCTTAGGCTTTACTATGTGCCAGAGAGTGTGAAAGGGGACAGGGGGAGAAGGAAGGAGGAAGGGGCGAGAAAAAGGGGGTAGTGATGTGCACCAAACTATTCCCCCGTCTTCCTGTTTGCTCTTCCTGTCCTGCGTGCTTGAGTAGCCATGTCTTACAAGAGAGTGAAAGCATCAAAGCACACTGGCAGGTGCACAGACACACTTGATCACCTGTATGTTGGGATTCTGTCCATTGATGTCGGCTTTGGAGAGGTCGGGGAAATTGTGCAGATCTAGCAGGAAAGCTCCCGGGCTATCTCTGTGTACGTTGCTGCCTTGTGCCCAGGGGAGGGTGGCAGGCCGGTGGGTCAACTGCTGTTCTGGACCGGACCTCCGGTCTTCAGGAGCCAGTTGGGCAGAAGAGCTGCTTTTTGCATTGATATTGTTCTGTTGAGGAGAGAAAAGATAATTTTAAGAATTTACTATTGGTTTGTGCGTTGATAATACGAGATTATTAGGATGTTTGAAGGGAATAATTTATTTTCTTTTAGCCTGAGTATGATACTAAAGGTCCTATATGTCGCCTGGCATTTACAGAGCCTGCACACTCAGCAGTAGTAGATTGATCTTGCATGTTGACAGAGGTTCATGTGGCCGTGACCTGTGTCATAAATCCTGTGGGCTCTTGACTACTTGGAGCCAAGAAAGAAGGAGCCACTAAAACAGTGAGAAAAACATCACGCTGAGTTTTGTGCGTCTGTCTTCTTCCACCAAAATATAATCCGTCAGCCTGCATTCAGAGCCAGCGTCACAGCTAGACTGTATATTTTTCCATTTTTAACTGACATAGTATGCGGCTGCTTTACCATAGTAATATGGAGTGGACATTTTTAGCATGTTCTAGTGCATGCTGGGAGAAAAGAGCAATGCAAGGTTTTCCTGCACTGGGGCTAAACAGAGAAACCTAAGCAAACATTGCAAAATAATTACATCTGCCTTCTTGTAGACAGAAAAACATTTGGTTTTCTGACAGAGGGGGATTTAAATTCATCCCAAACGGACATTTAAGGCATATGTCCCCTGTCAGGTATGCACTGAAAGAACAATTATTCCTCAATTGGACAGACAGCCATAAGTAGTCGGCAATCATCCATTCTAGTGGTGGTAGAAAATAAGATCAAAGAAAGCCATCAATCATGGTCCTTGTTTTCTTTTTTCATGTCTCATTTCTTTCTCCTTAGTGTTTTTGTGGCCAAGCGGAGGCCTGAGAATATGGCAGCAGTGCTGTACGGTTGCGGTGGCCAGTCACAGACAAAGTGTCAGCTCAGCCACATTGTGGTGGCCATAAAAGCCCCCAGCGGAGCTGTTTGATTTCAGCCAAGGTGCACTCTGGAACGATATAGACGCAGTAAATGGAGCTGCACAGCAAAGGAGAAAGGATTGTAAATGCATGTGTAACTTAAGCTCAACCACAGACATACTCCCACATCCATTTAGCATTACTATTCCTAATTCACTACCACAGACCAGATTAAATTAATATGATAATATAATGCCTTTTAGATAATTTAAAAACCTGAACATCATATATCTTGATGTGAGCTGCTGCTGTAATTACAATTATGACACAGTTGCTTGTAATTGGGAAGCAGGAGGTTCTGCAGTTTGCCTGTAGCCACTAAATTAAATAGGAAGAAGTTTTACTGTAGATAATATAATGAGTTTTTATGATAACTTATATTCAAAATCATCAGATTTGAAGAAAAAAACGATAATAAAATATCAGATATGAATGAACCCCCAGATATCCGTTACCGAAGAATTATGGCTGAGTGTTCAGTGCAGAAAAAAGGTGATTTCAGCCGCATAGTTGGTGCAGCAGCTATCGACCCTTGATGTGAACATCACAGGATCCTCTGCGGTTCTATCACAAGCACTTGGGCTTTGAGATGCCCATGTGATAACCCAGTCTTTCAAGTTTCCAGCCTTCAGAAGTCCCTCTGTGGCTATAATTGAGCTCTACTGAAGGAGCAGGCCCCACACAGCACTTACAAGTTCAATCACAATGTAAATAGACATAAATAATTGCAAATAGAGTAAACAGGTTTGGTTGAGGCTGTGAGGTTTTTTAATGCACAATACTTGCCATTCATGAAAATTCACGCTGAGATTTCCAGGCTACTGATTAAAATGCATAAAATGACTGTTTCTGTTCCTCCGTAATGACTTGCTGCTTTCTTCCATGAGTCGGTATGTTGAAAGAAAGCAGATGCCACCACATGTGTTTCAGAATACGCAAACTGTCAGGTTGTGAAAGCCAGTCACTGTGTTTGCAGGCAGATTAATCCTCCATTATCCAGTCTAATCCCATCTGAATCTTCTAATGTGTCATATTATGCTGTATTACACATGGCAGGCAGATTATCTAATCCTGACCAAATTTGGTTTCCTTTAAGTCAAATTTAAAGCATTCCCATCCCAGGACAACACTTGGGATGATGTTTTACTCCGGATGGGAGGCAGTTTTGCCAAAGCCTGCTTGTAGACACAGTATGTCAGTTTGTGGGCCAATATTGGCAGCTTAGTACTAATGCAATTTTATTTATGTAGGGTAAGGATGCACCACATGGAAGATATTGCTGATTGTTCTTTAAGCAAAAAAGATATCAAATATTGCAAAAAATGCTGCAATTTTTAATAAAGCAAGTGCTTAGAATTTACCCTCAAAAAGCCTAGGATCCAAAAAATTACAAAGAAGAGTAACTTGAATCAAACAGATTCTGCATATCAAACCATTGAAACTACCTAAAACTTTATTTCCAGGGAGATTCATGTTAAAATTAGTTGTAAAACTACTGATTTATAGGAGAAAATTTTCTTTTTGCTTTAAGTTGGTACACTGTACAAATCAGTCACCTTTATATGTCAAGAAGCTCCATCGGACACCCCTCAGAACAATCTCTCAATCTAAAGTTATCATTGACTCTTAGAAAACATTTTAATTTAAACCCTCTGAACATTGAAAACTTTGACAGTAAATTGGACTGATTCTAATTCTCTCACTGTGGGAAACACATCAAAATCTGGCCCAAACATGTGAAATATCAGCCGTCAATATAATGCTGCTGATTAAAGCCTTGAGCTGAATTGTAAATAGGAAAACTATGAGGTATTACTGCTGAAAACAGTCCATCACTTGGAGAGAAACAGCAATATCTAAGCTGCTTTTCTCCATAAGCACTGAGATTTCACTAAATCTATATTTCCATCTGGGAGCTCAGCAGTGTGAAGGACAAACCATGAAATATTATACATCCAAATAACTTTTTTTTCCTGTCTCAATCAGTACTTCAGCAGAGTGATTTGGAGAATCAGAAGAGTTGAAAATATACAACATGGGAATTAGTCATCACAAAGGAATGGCCATTTTATGTCGGTTGTGTAAAGTCTGTCAATTCTTGGTCGTGTCAACACAAACACCTCTCCCTGTCTCCTCCAAATGACTCTCAGTGGAGCTTTTCAACAAAACCTAATGAGAAAAACATGCTGTTTTCACATTCTCCTCTAACACAACCCAGGCTGTAACTGTGTGCACAGGAGTAACTCATTTAAATGTTAAAAAAATCAGCAGTATTTCTCTTTGATGGCGCCTCTGCTGTACAGTCGCTATCACTCATCTGAAATCTTCTTCGACGAGCTTTAATTTGGAGATCAAAAGTGACACACCATTCCTCAGTTCATCTGGGGCCTCCCAGGATGTCACCCCCCACCCCCCACCCCAACTTCTCAAAAGCCATGAATGAACACTTGCACACACACACACACACACACACACAAGCCACCCCCTCTCCCTCCTCACAGTATCTCCTCTTCTTTTCCCGCTTCCCCCTTTTTCACTCTGTGAGGGCTGCTTAAAGGGGCATGACTCCATTTTCAATTGGGAGCCACTCAGGGGTCCTTCCCCCGGGGAGGCTGGCAGGAAATGAAGGCAGTGCACATTGTGCCAGATGCTTTTCAGCACTACACTTATGTAGGTGGAGAAGAAAACTATCCTTCCCCCTGTCACACACCTCATATTGTGTGTGTCTGTGTGTGTTTATTTACAGGATTAAACTAAGACGATACACAGTCTGAAGGAGTCAGAAGCTCAAAAGTGAGTGAAACTTCTTGAAAATAAAAGAGGAAAATAAACTCAGGAGTAGAAAACACAATTGATTTACAGTAAAGTTAATGTTCTTGTTCAACAAATGCTGTTTAATATGATGTCACTTTACACCGCCACGGTGGATAAATGTAGCTCCCCGGGTCAGTGCTAATAATGTGCCCTGCACCACAGAGTTTCCTCCCTCCACCACAGGTGCATGGAGCCGCATCCTGTCATTTGTGTTCCTGTGAAAAGCATTTTAGATATGACACCTTGGCCTGACAATACACCCCCTGGGCCGTGACAAGCCCGGCTGAAAGATGACATCACCGTCTTCAGTGGCGGACCAGTGGAGCATGTCTGCACATAGTCAGAGCATTCATGAGCAAAAAACAAAACAGTCACCGCTTTTGCTCAACATGGGGCATGAGCAGCAATGTTAGGATCTTTCATCACAAGCCAGAATCTTTATGTAAATTTGGACTGGGGACCAAATGGGAATGCTGAGACTGTTGTGGACTGTGTGCATTAAGTATTTTCACAGCAGTTCCTCAGGAGAATCTACCTCCTGGTTCTCATTCCAGCTTGTCAGATCCAGCATTTGGCTTTGTGACAAATATTCAATAAATTCCTGGAATATTTCCTCAGCTTTGCGTGCCCTGATATCCAACCAGACACACAGGCCTGCTATTACGTATGCACGGGTCAGGCTACAGTGAATGCAGTGATAATGAAGATAAGAGAAGTTGCCCTTAACATCCTCAGTTGAGGTAAAAATTCTTTCCATTCATCTCCCGCAGGTCATAATGAAGAATTTATGAAGGGACACCATTCCAGTGGGCATAAATACCCATTTATCACCGGGACATGAAGACTGTAGTTTAGTAGCATGCTAAATATACATCAAAAAGCAGCTGAAGGATGCTTAACACTCTCTAAAAAAGCCTGTTGATCCCAGACCCGTCTTAACCCTCGAGTCAGGATTGGAGGCTCCGCTGGAGTCTGTGCGCTTTATGATGATGTCAAAATGTGCAGTTCAACTTTTAAACCTGTCTGAACTGGTGTCATGTTGACATATGTCTCCTATGTGAGTTTTTTGTCGAGGCACATTCTTCTCAAAAAATGTTCAAGATTTTATCATTCTGTGATGTGTTTTCCCATCTGCACTGCACTTGAATGTCTGACATTTTTGCGACTGTATAGTACAAGGTCACGTAAAACAAGTCAAACTTTAGACCTGGAGCAGGGCAAGAGTCAGACTGATGCCAGACTCTTCTCCAAACAAAACTCAGAACCTCTTCCGTTGTGGGTGGGGGGGTGGGGGGGTGGGGGGCCGGGGCACCTTCAGGGGTTCAGCTCTGACCCATCGCCTCATCAAATGAGAGCTTGGATGACAGTGATGAGCCCATGATGACAGAGAAGAGCCTGCAGCTAGCGTTTAACCCCAAACAATAGGGAGATGCGTCTGGTGTACGGGCGGGGATGGGGTGTGGGGGGGTGATCTCTGACCCTGCCTCATCTGCCATCCCTCTGCTGGCTCCCTGCCATGCCCTGAGGGGCACCCAAGGGAGTCCACATCCGTGTGTATGTCAACAATCCCCCAAGACTCACAGGGTTCCCGCGGAGAGGAGGCGTTATTTCACCTCGGCCACTGGCTCCTATGAGATTTTATCAAACCCATCTGTGACAAATGAGACCTTTTAGATATCATCTCTTGGATCAAGTTTCCCCCAAGTTTCCTCCTTAAGCACCTCATTTCTAAGAGATTTCCTCACTCACCTCTGTAAGTGCTGGGTCCTGATCCAGGCTCAGAGTTACATTTCCCTGGGGCAGCGGACTGCTCCGCAGTACCGTGATGTGCAATGTGAGGAGAAGAAGTCCCAGGAGCAGCAGCAGTTCCGCCGCCAGTCGCACCATCCTCTTGACGCGGCCGCTCTTGGGAGCCTGCGGTGTGGCTGGAGCTCCGACTCCGCCTCCTCCCGGTGCAGAGACCCCAATCTCCGGATCCGCCGGGGACGAGGAGCCGCAACACCACTTCGGAGCCACTTCGGGAATCAGAATTGCAAAAAAAAAAAAAAATGAAGAAAAAAGGATCGAAGGGGAGGCAGTTCAATAATTTGGAGGAAAAAAGTGCAGTAAATTAATTTGGATCCAGCGGGTTTTCTTTGTAAACTATGTAACTGTTCAACTCAAGATGTATCCTCCTTTACTGAGTGTTCATATAGTTTGATTTGAAGTTGATCACAGTTTGAGTCAATGCGCTGATTTCCCAATTAATACAGCTTATTGAACCCTGCAGGACTGATCCTGCGCGCAGCATTAACACTTTCCGCTCTTGTTGCGCCCCCGTCCAAGCTCAGGAAACTTGCAGCCCAGTTGCCCCGTGGTGTCCCCGCCACATTCTCAGCTTCACACTTCAGTTTTTCTTATTTCCACTTCAGCCACTTTACGCACTTCTTTTTCTGTCCACATCCTGCGCAATCCGACGCGCTATTCGACGATACTACCTTTAAAGAAAAGTACAGGTAGTAAAAAAAAATAATCTCCTCAGTTAAGACTTAAAGGTAGAGTTTTGTCTACTTCAAAAACAGTATTCATCCATTTTGCTGCGGAACGTGAGCCCACCGAAAAATAGACGCGCGTGCTCTTTTCGTCTCCAACGAGTCCTGGCAAAGGAAACAAATCAAACCATATCAAACTACGAATCACCAAGACACAGACACGCTGTTCTTGTTGTGCGTTCTCGAGGTGGTTTTATACTAAACGCCCCTGTGCAGGCGCCCTCCCCCTGGTTAACTCTTTCGTCCCTCTCAACCAGTCCTCCTTAAACTGGAGTCCGACTGAGTTTAACACCAGATATCCTCTTGAAAGTTCGGGTGTGAAACCTTACATAAGTATTCATCAACTTTTCCGATTGCAGATGAGATGCACAGTTTTTTTTAAAGTCACAATCAAAGTGGCGCAAAACTTCATTTTGAAAAAACAAAAACAAAAAAAAATCAGAGCACACCACTGGAGCTGGTTTAATTAAGTTTCTCACGAGGCATCAAACCACTGATTTGTTTTTCTAATTCAGTTATTCCTTCACAACAAATAATTTCAAAACATGGCACTTGTCAGGAACCATAAGGACTCTGAAACAACCTCACATAACCTTGGTGGTCCCCGGAGGCGCACGGGTTATACAGGCGCGTCCCAGCGCAGAGGAAGACACCCGGAGGCGCTTCACAGGAGGTTTGCCTCTCTCCCGTTGACGTGTGTACAGCAGCAGCTTCTGTCCATTGTGATTAAAACGCCGCTACGGAAAGTGCTGTAACACTTCATTTAAACAAGACAAATGGTGCGTAATGTGATTAGCCCTCGTGAGACCTTTTATTGTCCTCTTCAAAGGACTGGTCACTGTGTCAAATTACGCACCGAGCGGGGATGCGGCCGCTGCAGCATGGACGACAGTTCACTGAGCCCCGAGGCACGGAACAAACCGTGCATCGAAAATCATTTGTCATCTCTGAAGTCAAAACATTCAGCTTGTGCACAGCCGGAACAATAATGTTCCCGATGTTTAAAAGGATCTTATTACCTGGTTAGATCAACAGCTCGCTCAAAATCATTTTTCAGTTTGAAGACAAAGTCAAACTCAGACAGACTGTATGTTTTTTACGGTTTTTACGCATGCATGTTGCTTGATGCGGTGGCCAAACGGCGCGTAACGCACAGCAAAACCCTGACAATAGAAGAGCAGCAGAGTCAAAGTATCTCTCAAAATATAATTCGATAACCTATTTGCATTTTAAATAAAATAAACCTTTGATGAACAAACGATGTTATATGAAATTTATGTTTTTTATGAGTTATAATCAACAAGTTTATTTGTTTGATTTCATTCTCACTGTATCACACGTTTCAATATCAACCTAAATGAGCCAGAAGTTTTGAATAAAAGCCAAAGAAAACGCACAAAGGATCGTCATCTTTGATTCAGTTTTATAACTTGAGTGAGGTCATAAACCACAAAATCTTTTCATTGTAAAATGGATTTCAAACATCTTTTCTGGAAGTTATGCTGAAAAGTTTGATAAACTTTTAGTTCTGAACTAACTGAGAATTCAAACTGCATGATCACTCCTGATGCCCTGCGTGCAGAAGGCACATGACACTTTGGTCTGAGTGGCAGCTTACTTTTAACTTTCAACACCTCTGATGAATATGTTGGCCAATGTCAAGTTTCATTAAGTCATCATCTCCTCTATGCTGAATAAAGCTGCGCAAGGTATCTCAAAAATATCAGATGAGGATGATCAAGTGTCTGATGTCAGCCATATTATACACCTCTCCTAGTCATGCACTGTATCCTGAATGCAGCACATTGGTCTGCTTCATTCTAGGGAGTTAGTTTGTACTGTAGCTTAACTGCAGCCTTCAGTCTCAGTCTTACTCACTCCAGGCGGAGCATAGCTGTCCATGTCTATCTATTCTTTGTCTGCTTCACTTCAAAAATCCCTTTCCAGAATAGAAAAATCTCTGTCTAAATGGAAAACAGAGAGCAGAGAGAGTGGCTTTGCTTGCTTTGGACACAGTGGTGGACATCAAAGGCATAGCAGAGGATCCCCCTTCAGAATAGCAGCTACATGCCATTCCAATAAGTGCAGTGTATTTGGATCTGCAGTTCAAAAGAGGCTGGTGCAGGCAGGCAGGCAGGCAGGCAGGCAGGCAGGCAGTCAGGTCTCTGGGGCCTTGCCACCAGTAGTCTGGTTGCACAGATGTTTCAAATGCCAGCGCAGACCATTTGCCACTTCTGCTGAAACTGAGGGCAGTTAGAAGTGACTGGAGGGGAGTTTGGCAGGACACGTGCTTCCCACCTTGCCTGACTGTCACTGTGTATTATCAGACTTTGTCACTTTGCTTCCATGGCCGGTTGGAAAGTGACACCTTTAGGGTAGAAAGTACATACAAATTTTGATGATAACTTTATCTTTCCCAGTCAATTAGAATCCAGCCATCTCTGGTCAATACTTTGCAAACTCTCGCACACTATTGTACAGCTCACTTAATGAAACAAAATGTAAAATTTTATACATTTTCTAAAAAAGATTTTTTATGTATTTTATGTCAAATTAGATTTTCTATCGATGCTACTTGACTTGCAGTAACTGCTCTTTGTCTTTCTGGATAATTTTATCTGTATGGTCATGCATTACACAGAAGGGAAAACTTGTTCTCCTGATTCCGATAATATAAAATGTTTTACCAGTCTTTTCAATTTTCAATTATTTCCTTAAATGATGAAGTGGGACTACCGGCATGATTGTTGTATTATGAGGGTGCAGTATGGATAAGAATTTATTGACTGAACTTGTAAGTTTTGTGTATTTACACATTTTTGGGGAGTGTATAAGACTTTTATTTGTTAAATCATGTTTAATTTGAATGCTTGCTCGAGCAAAGAGCGGTTAAAAGGAAGCCAGGGATATAGTTTCTTTTTAAGCTTAATTTCAAAATTAATTCTCAAATATGAGATTCCTAAAATTTCCATTCTAGAATTCCTAGAATGCATTTTTCTTTCGATGTAGTTGTTGAAAAAAGTTGTTATTAAATCTCAGCAAGGTCAGTTTACCTTTGTGCATAATCAAAGAGGAGCTCAGCGTTTGAGTGCTCCATGTCTGACGCACTGCGTAATGTCTGAGAACGAATTCAAGCTTGTGTGTTTCACTTAACACACATCTGTCTTCTGCTGTAAACCCACAATATATTTAACAACGTTCACATTTAGACTAAAGGTGAAAGTAAACACAAATTAGTAACAGAGATCCTGAGGACGTCATCCAACATTTGAGGCCACCTTCTCCCATCTCCTCCAGATCTTTATGGAACAGTACATTGCTATGACATCACAGATTTGAGGATTAACGAAACTGTTTTCTATTGTTTCTGGCTATAGGAGCCAGATGTGAATATTCACAAGGAGAACAAAGTGATCTAGTATAGAGCACAGATTTCAAAGGTTTTCTCTTTTTAGGGAAAAGGATTTTTTTCTTTGACTTTTCTCAACCCTTTTTCTCTGTTTGCATCTCATCTGCCATGATTTTCCCCGAGATCTGATCACTGTGTGTTTATGGGGAGGAAAAAACACACAGCCCTGAGGCCAAACAAGTGTCGACTAGACTCAATCTGACACATTGTGAAAACACATTTATCATCCATCCATAATCTTTCCTGTGTTAATCAAATGATTACCCCATACCACGAGAATTTAGACTTCAGTGCTAATTGCTAGCTTAGGTTTCTGTTGGCTCAGGTGCTGCATACTCTGCATGCTTACCTTCACAACTCTTACGCAGTCAGTGTGTGAAAGGGAACAGCAGGCCTTTGAAACATCAACAATTAAGCTGTTAGGACTTGGTGAATATGAGCAGTCTCGCCACAAAACAAGCCATAACACCTTTTTTTTATTCGACGTGGGGGTTGTTGAGATTTAATTGCATGTCAAAGAATTAATTGCTGCGTGATCTATTATTTACAGGAAGGTTATCATTTACTGTGGAGATGAAAGGGGTGTTACACTGAGGAGATTTTTACAAAAACAGTTCACTTTGGAACACAGTGAAGGCATCTTCGTCATCTGTTGCTCAATCAGTTCAGCTGTGAGTAGTGTAAATAATCATGTGTCAGGAAGTGAACACAGCTCCAAAGGGGAGACTTGAGACATTTCAAGGCCTGTCATTTGGATAATTAATCGACTCCATTACTCAGGAACACATTCAGGAAGTTTTCATGTGTGTTCTTTGTCTTTTATTGGAAAAAAATAATAAAATCAGCAATTCAAAAGCTTAGCAATGCAGCAGCACACCACAGGGGGATAATTCAAAACACAAATGCCATTTCTTTAACTTAAAACCAATACTTCATCTTCAGGAAGTAAATTGGATCCCTTACATCATTCTCCAATAATAACTACCGACATTTTTTAATAAATGGTGGCTGATAATTTCTGAGGAGCAAAAATGCTTCCATAAAAAGTTTTTAACGTCTAAATATAGACATGAGTAATTAGAATAACTGTGTAAAAAAATGCTTTTATGATCCAAAACCTTAAAAATGTTCTACATAGAAACTGATCTTCTGATCTGTAAGTGATCTGTCTTAATATATCAAGTTAAATTAAAAAAGATATAGATATTTAACACTGTACACATGTGCAATCATTTCATGTATGTATCAACAATTGAGTGTATTTAGCAACATTTCAAGAGCTCATGTAGTTTCTCTTCTTAAGAAGCACAAATCAATCTTGCTGTCAAATCACCAGGTTTTACAAACGTATAAAAAAGTGGCAGCAGCAGCCAAACATTTGGCCTTTTCTCTGCAGCAATGACACTTGAACGTAGTTTTGACACTGTGAAATGAAGGTGTCAAAGGTCATATCAGCTGTCCAGCTCAAAGTCTGTCTCATCATAGAGGTCAGGCCGAGGGGAATATTTCTGCCGTGAGAACTTCAGACACAGAGCGTCTCCCACCTCGTTCAGATGGTGCAGCACCTGAGGACACGTGAGGTCTGATTCAGTTTGATTCAGGGGAAAGTAAAAGCATCAACAAAGAGGAATTCAGTTTTCTTTAAAACCTTTTTTTAATTAACTAAGTTCCTCCATGAATATTTTGTTCTATGGCCCACAACACAGGTTCATTACCGAGACACTACAGATAAAACAAGACTAAGGGCACATAACACTGTAAGAGTCATGCACATTCAATAATCATCATTCAAGTGAGAGAAGGAAGAAAAGGTTCAAAACTGTTCAAAAAGTCATTTTTGTAATGATACATAAACACAATCACAACAGAGTTAAATAATATTTTTCATTTAAAAAATACAAACTTATATCCTTAATTTAAAGGTAGATAAGAGCTGATAGAAAAAAATGACTTAACATCAGACTTTAAATTATCATAAAAGTTCCTCTAATGCATAGAAACAACACAAATATCACAAACCAAAACAGCTGGAAGGAAAAGCAGAGAAAATCTGAATTTCATGCTGGTAAATGTCTGAGTGTGTGTGAGTGTGTGTACCTGATCCAGCATGGTTCTCGTGTGTGCTGCAGACAGACAGAAGCGAGCTCGGGCCTCTGTGATCGGTGTGGCTGGAAAGCCGACGACCACCACTCCGATTTTCCTCTCTAGCATTTCTCGAGCAAAAGCCCTGGTCAGCCACAGAAAACAGAAGCAAATATCACTTTTCCCAAACTGCACTGCAGAACACAAAAGACTGTGGAGACTGTGAAGAAGAATTTAATTTCTCTGGCTCGAGGAAATTTACATCCTCAGATTATATCAAACAACACAAAGGTTTATGTCAAAACACTTCCTCTCACCAACAACGTTGACTGTACTAGCCTATATAGACACAGAAACTGGTGGATCATGCACCGGTTTCTGTACAATTGACCAAAGGACAGAATAAGGGATCAATAATCACTTACTGAAATCAAAACTGTGAGACTTCTTTCACATCTCTCACATACTCGTCACATTTTGTTAGGTTTGAGGTCTCCAAAAAGCTCAGGGAGCCTGCAGACCACCTCAGAATGAGATCACACTAAAACTTGTCTCTCCCTCCATTTCCTCCAAATCCTTAATTATGTGATAACATCTGCAAAGCACGCTGAATTAAAAAGAGCACATAACTAACATTTCTGAGGGGCTAGACGCAGCTCATCTCTGCTGACCCTGCTAATTTGATGAGGCGATGGATAACTCTTCATTTTGAGGCTTAGTGGACAGTTTAGAAATTTCAAACTTCATAATGTGCTCTGAAAACGATTTAGTGAAATTCCACTTTTTTATTCCAAGCACCATTAGTGCCCCTCAATACTGAGCTATATAAAATCAGAGGCTATGACTGAGGCAATATCTGATCTACTGTGGGTTTTAATGGTGACTGGCATTCAAAGACACTTTATACCCAACTGATCACACCTGAGTGGCTCAAGCAGTGCTGGGTAATGTCTGATAAACATCAGATGCAGCCTCTTAAGTGGTTTTTGTCTAATATGGACACAGTCAAGACTACTGATTCATGGAAATTTAGCCAATATACAGCAGCCATTCAAATCACTAAGAGGTGATACTTTGTGAGCTGACCTGAAAGGTTTTTGTGACAGGGGTTAGTTAAGTTAAACATGAGAATATTTTTTATTATATTAAATTTAGTCCATGCACTATGAAAAGAGTTTTTGAAGTGCACTTACACCACTTTGCCAGGCATGTAGAGCAGGATTGGAACCACAGGTGAGTCATCATTACCATAGATGATGAAGCCCATCTCCTTCAGTCTGGCCCTGAAGTATCTGGTGTTCTCTGCCAGTTGGCGGATCCGTCTAATGCCTGTAGTTAAAACAAGGACACCAGATGTACATGAGTAAAGCATCAACTCACTGCTTACTCTGACCAGATTTTCCACAGCCCCCCCACAGGGATGGACATCACCTGTCACTGGTGGCTAATGTAGTGTGAGCTCTTTGCCGTGTCATGTCATCCTGAGTCCTGCACCTCCATCTGGACCATTCCAGCCTCCACTACAAACTTGCTCATGATTGCAACTCAGCTGCAGCAGCAGATGGTTCAGTTTTTGTACACACGCTTGCATGTTGCCAAAATGAGAGTTTGCAAATTGGATATGATGGATTTCGCGCAAAATGAGTGACTGTGGACCGCCGCTGGAGCGTGGCCATGACTACAACCGAACACAAATAACGCTTAAGAATCACATGTATTTCAGATAAATGCAGTACTAAAGAAATCAAAGGCTGCAGGGGCGGCCTGCCCTGCTAACCTCCGGTGTTTCCAAATGATGTGAATCGCTGGGGAGCCTGGAGCTGCGTGGCTGCAGCAGAGTTTGGCATGGATCAGTCTTGGAACACAGCTCTGTTTCCCTCTGATTACCTGGGAACAGATTGGCACTTCTTTCATAGGGGTGTAAGGGAGCACTTTAAATCCCCTTATCTCAGCAGAGGGAGAGAGAAAAAGAAGGAAAAAAACATAACATTCAGGCATCTGCCAAAAAGCACAGGCCCCATTTTGTAAATTGTTCCTCTCCACTAAGATAGAGGGCAAGGAGGTCAAAAACCTGCTGCCAGACAGAGAAATCATATGAGTAGGTGAGAAAGGCAGGTTGTTTTTCCTTATTTCAGAGCTGTTGCCACCATTGTGCTTTAAAGTGTAAATTCAACATCAACAAGAAAGATAAAGGCGACGGAGAGACTGAGAGAAAGACAGAAAAAACTTTTTCAGATGTTTATGCAAAGAGTATGGGATGTTTTTGTCACAAAGAGCTTTTATACCATTTTGATGGACATTAAAACTGATGTTTGGAATCACTGTGCGCTGTGCCCTCCTTCTTATTAGACTGATCAAGACTCATTTTTTCCACAACAGCTATTTCACTGGGCTGCATCAGATGCAAAACATCTCTGGTTCAGAGCCAGACGATGTTACTCATCTCTGCATGAAACAACAGTATACTTAGCTCAACCAAAAGACACAAAGCGACTGAAGCGATCAGCCAATTTCAGCAATCTACAACAGACGTGTGTATTCTGGAGTGCCACACGGCTAAAACATGGCTGCCCATATTTGTCTACACACTTTGAGTCCTGTAGATTTGGGTAAAGTGTATAACTGCCCTTTACTTACTTTACCAATACCACCGCCAGCACTGTACAATTGCTGACTCTACTTTAACCAATGCTCCCTCTGTTACAACTGCTTCCAGAACTACAAATACAATAATTCAGGAAGAATTTCTCTTGCAGCACTGCAGCTGCTCTGGTAATGACTCCTTCCCTGCCCTTGTGTCTGATGCCATTACAGCAGAGACCTTTCAGAGGTACAGCTCTCCTCACAACACACACATATGAAAATGATTTCCTCCACGTTAAGGTCACGTGTGTTCGGGGACTGCACGTCCTCCCTCTTCCTTCTACCACTGCAGACCCCTGTAATTGCTACCACATTTTCGGACCAAGCAGCTGTTTGTCTTTCCCCACAGCTCTGGACTTCCTTCTCATGTTAACACTGGTACCGTCCTCTGGACTTGGTTTGCTATTGTTTCCATAAAAGTTATATTCAAGGTGTCAAGATTTTTATAAGCCAGACGTAATAATTGTCTGTGTAAAGAACATCGCGGTCTGATGAGTGTGTGGATAATAAGACTAATATTGAGGGTGATATTCTTGAGGGGGAGCTGCAGTGAGCTCACACACTCACCCTCTGTGCTCCCGCTTTTTCCCATGATGCACTTCATGGCACGTATGATCTGCTCGACGACAGGGGGGGACATGGCCGAGGCGTACACAGCACTGTGAGAATGACTGCGCAGGTAGTCCACCAGCTCCTGCAACACAGAGCACAGAGTCACACAAACAATCAGCAGAGATACTTTACTGTACGTTCACAATCCATTCCCAGAAGAAAATTTAGAAAATGTAATTTGTAAGTGCATTTATGGGAAACTCAGATCATCTGAGTTGTGTGTGGCCCTGCATTTATATTTTAGCACCAGTGGAGCAAGCACATATATAGTCAACACCTGAGAATCAATTAAAGTACCACGAGTCATTTCTCTGTCACTATCTTGGCACTGACTGTAAAATAGCTCTGGATGCTTTCCTGCTCTCCTCAGCCAGAGCACTAATTTGAGAAAGAACCGACGCTGAAATGAGTCAGAATGAAGACTGCCGTGCTCATTCTTCCCAAATGTCAGCAGAGGATTAATTCTGCTGGTGTTTGTCACGAGGAGGGCAGGATTCAGGGAACTGACTGGTGTGAGTGGTCTGAGGCTGAAAGCGGGCTCGGAGCTGCTGATGGGCTGCAGCTCGGTGGCTGCGTGGTGGCCAGCGGGTGCGGGGGTGATGACACGTAGCCGGAGATGCTGTCTAGCCACTATTTCCACTAACCGCCATCTGTCCCCATTGGGCGGCGGCTGCGGCTTCCCCATACACACGAGGAGAAGGGATTTTAGGGGAAATGCTCAAACGTAGGATAAGAACCTTGAAACAAGTTGACATCTGTTTTCGTTTAAGGCGGGGGATTTTCACCGCTTTAGGGCCCCTGCAGGATTTTGGTGCGACCAAGATAAACCAGTTAAGAGAACATGTCCGAAATCCATCACACGTCTGCGGCCTGGGCTGACAGCACAGAGTGTTTCCTCAGCCGCATGGTGGCCGCATTACTGATGTGTTGATACATGTGCACAATACCAAAGAGTAGGAGCAATGCCAGAGCGGCACACACACACTTGTACACACTCCTTCTTTAGCAGATGTATTCAATAACCTTATTTCAGCGCGATCCAGATTTTGAGTAAAGGGTTAACGAGCAAAGCCTCCTCCATGCAAGGTTAAAGTGAATTAGAAGGAGCTCGGAGTATATTTATTGGGGTATTTATTTTTGGTACTCTCATAAAATAGCTATAACATGACTGTTCTCCAGAACACATCTGCGGAGTCTTTTGTCGGTCGACCCGAATCCACTTAATGCAGGATTTTGGGGGATTTCACCACAACAACAAATATGTCAAATCTAAAGGCCTCCTCTCTCTTTTCCTGCCTGTCTCTCTCAGGAGTTTACTACGGCCAGCTGTCAAACCAGGCACAGTGCTCATACTTCAAACATCATCATGCTTGTTAAAAGTCATCCTGTTAAATCTGGAGCGCAGTTCCGATGCCCGCCACAAGAAGGGGCTGGCCCTCTGCCAGCTTTACCTTCTTATTATGGCAGAGCGGGGCTGAGCCAACATAAGGAAATGGCAGGAAGGGTTCCTCTCTGAATACCTAATTCAAGCAACATGGCCGTTTCCTCTGTTGCTTTCTAATCAACTCCTACAAAAGCGGTAGTGTGGTTATGTACTAAAGTGTACTTTTTAATGGAGTAAAGAGGAATTACAAAGGCCTGGAGTCACAGCCTGGGGAACATTTGTTGGACACATGAGAGCTACTATGGAGGTGGGGGGTGTGCATGATTGAGTCCCGTACATGTTTAAAAAAACAGACCTTGAAAACACTTCGTATGATGTGTTTTTATAGGTTAATGAAATACAGACAATGGCTGCCAAGTTGTTTTCACAAGGTCAGGAAAGTATCAGAGAGTCAACTCAGTTGTTTGATTTTCTGAAAATGGCAATGTATTCACGTATCCAAGGCTGTGGATTGTTTCCGTGTGATTAATCCCACCTATGAATATCTGGAAGTTAATGTTGATGCTGTTTGGGTCCAGCAGGATTATTTCTGCATAGCAACCGGACCAATTTCTCCAGAGTGGAGAATCAACAGTTCTGCTGCAGCGTTCACTGACCGTTTGAGAAAGGCAGGGTTGTTAGGAAGTGTAACAACACACAACTAGTGGTTTACTATCTCTGCTAATAGCTGTTGTGCTTTGACAGGACTGGATGCTGTTTTGTATCAGAGTATCCAGTCTTGGGTGTCCTGGCGAGCCTGCTCCTTCAGTGCATGTTTCTGCTCCATCTCTCAGCTCTAAACTCAGGCCAAAACATCTTTGTTGCCTTTGCTGTTTAATAAATTAAATTTGGGACTATTTATTAAACCTCACTGTCATCAAATTCTCCTGTTTTACGCTTTTGAAGCCCTATTCAATGTCTTTTCAGAATGTTTTATGTTTATCTTAAATCTTGTTTATTATAAAGCACTTTGATTTGCCATATTGAAATTTTCCATACTAAAAAATGTTTTTGCTTCTCTCCTCTCACATTAGTTGAAAGGTTATTTCTTGCACCTGCTACAAACAAATGCACCTTATGTATGCATATTTACAAAACTCTGCTATTAATGTATGAATATCAGCCATTTATACACCAAATATTAACCAAAAGCAGGGAAAGCGAATATCCTCAATAACCTTTTTCCCTGCTATGTAGCCTCCAGCAGCTCCAAAGCTCTTGGTGAAGGTGCCCATCATCACGTCCACATCAGCTGGGTTCAGGTTAAACAGCTCGGTCACGCCCCTCCCTGATGGTCCCACCGCTCCGATGCTGTGGGCTTCATCCAGGTAGAGATACGCTTTATATTTCTTCTTCAGCGCGATGATCTCAGGAAGTCGCACCACGGAGCCCTCCATGCTGAAAATCACACAGACAGACAACACAGTTACACAGGGAACAACTGAGGCGCACACATTTCACCAATTATACACCAAAACTCTTCAAGTGATTAAGTTTGAAACGAAAAGAATCTGACCCTGACCCGGCTACATCCACTGCAGAACATATGTACATCTGTAAATGCATGTTACATAATTGGACATGCTCCAATCTTTCAAGAATCTTTCTGCCGGCCTCTTTCACTTCACTCCCCCTTTCTCCAATCTCTTCCTCCCCTCTGATGCAAACCTTTTAAGGCTACATGTAGACAGAATGAGTGAGTATATGGCTGGGAAATAGAGCGATCCCAGACCTGCTGTCCTTGCTATGCCTGACACCACATGCACACCAAATGACAAAAGACAGGGTTTCACCAGGACCGATGTGGACATCAAAGGCGGTCCCAGGATATAGCTAAAGCTTGCTTACTCTTATCCCAGCCTTTTGATGTTACAGGGAGGCAACAGAGGCGGCGTTTCTTTAATGTCTGAGCCTGACATTAGCTATTATAGCCTGATAAAGGCAGTTCAAATGAAGTGCAATTAAGCTGTCTCTCAAATTACCAGCATTGTTGTGGCCCTGATAGTTAATTAATACCATTTGATGGGCATGTTTAAAGTTTTTTTTTCTCTTTATTTGATAAGAGCAATGTCATAAAACAATAAAGTAAACTTCACAGCTTGAATGAATGTGTTGAGAAAAAAATAGTAACATGTTGACTAAAAGCACAATGAAAACAGCATGTTTCAGTCTGGAAGGGCTGATGTATGTAGGGTGCTATTGAGTGCAGAGAGAGGGAAAAAAGGGGGAAAGGAAAATGGCCGTGATAAACAGTTGGAGCTGGGGGTGTAGCCAAGTCAATCTCTGTGGCTCCATTTGGCCTTGATTTGGAGCTAATGAGCAGATGGAGAGGGTCACTAAGACTCGGGATAGCTCACTGCCGGGAGAGACACACAATACCTTTCTCCTTTCTCCAGTAATCAAAAGGTACCCAACCATACACACACACACACACATACACACACACCAATACACACTATCTATTATTCAAGGGTAAAGAGGAAAGCAATTGGAAGAGAGACTATTACAGAACCTGCTAAACACGGGCTGGAAGCTTGCAGGTTACAGATGAAGAATTCAATCTCAGTCCAAGCACCTGGAAGGCCGAACTTACAGAGATTGTTACAGCGACTTAACTGACCCAAGATCTGTGCCTGTGAGAGCAGACTCTGCTAATGTGCGTGTGTGTTGTATAATGAATGCTGACCTATAGATGCCTTCCACCATGATGAGGATCTTCTTCCAGGGCCTGTGGGTCCGTGGCTGCCCTAAGCAAACTGCATCTCTCAGCATCTTCTCCAGACTGTGCATGTCTGACACACACACACACACAAGCAGACACACACATACACACACAGACAGTGAAAAAGCAGGAAAGAACACAATAATCTATTCTAAATTTAACCTATTTTGACGAACAAACAAAGAACTTAACACAAAAATATTTGCAAAAGTAGTTTAGGCCTGTACTATGATATCACTTACAACCAAATACTACTTATTTGCAAAACATTTTGGGTGCAACGAGTGTAGCAACACTCATATCATAGTTTGTGAGGAACACAGAGAGCAAACAACGGCAGGCAGAGTGATAATTTCCACAGGGCAAGGCAGTTCACAGAGTACACAAGGCACTACTTTATCTGCCAGCAACACCTTCCACAAACTACACACAGGAAATACCTCTGCAGTCTGATGCTAATGAACACCTGCAATGTTTGTATCACAGAGGATTACTAACTGAGCAAAATAAGGGTTTGGCCAGTGCAGTCTGCATGGTTGCTTAAAATTATTACTAAAAAAATTTGGCTTCAGCAAAATAAATTCTCAGCAGCGTTTCGAGTTCATGACAGGTGATGTGGTGACACTATTAGTGATCCTCTGCTGAACACCAGCAGATGGCAGTATTGAATAGCTGTAGTTAACAAGGGGCATTTTTCAAAGTGTGACTGCAATCCAACAATATTCAGCTGAGCAGGGAGTAAACCTGTCATAGCTAACAATCTGTCACAAATGATCGATATCGCTGCCTCAGCACAACAACAGGTTTGCTTAAGAGGCAGCAGATGCTTTTTTGTGATAAAATCCCACCTAATGTTACCAATATCAACACTGAGGCAACCTGCCAGAGGAGGAGCAGCTCGAAGTGGCTTGCTGTGTGCACAGACAAGAATGAAGGGAAAGATTATTTCACAGTTAAGCACTGATTTCAGATAAGCCATGGCCAGATAAGAGATAACGTGTGACTTTGACGAGGAGGATGCCAGTCTTTGCCTCTTTGCAAGACACACTCATTCAGCTGGGAATATACATAATGTATTATTATCTTTACACTGACCTTCGGGCCTCACAAATGCTACCAGATCACTCCTTAAATAAACACATTTAATTATATGATAGAACAAGAATGGCAACCTTTAAAAGGGGGTGCCCTTTGTCTTTGACTATTTGAGGTATTTCAAAGAAGTCTGACAATGCCAGACTGGACAAACCAGTTCATCTGACCTTCAGCAAGATGTTCAGTCTCTGCTGCAGACACAACAATGCGAATATTTCACGCACCATAAATGAGGGATGTCATACAATTTGGACGATTCCACAAATAATTTTTCTTCTTATGTGTTGTTATGGCTTTGTTGATTGGTCTGATCTTCTTACTAACTATTGGCCCAATTTTTAGTAAAAGAGTGTCTGATGCTGGAGGTTGACAGGCAGGGAAGGGTCAGCTACTCAGGTGCCCGAGGGCTCCTTGCCTTCAGACAGGCCTCTGGGATCTGCTCGGAGAAGCCATAACTGAGTCTGCTTGTACCTGTCAGGACACATTTCCTGCTAGAGGACTGGTTCATTTGTCCTTTCTTCTGAAAGAGCAGTGGATGTGCTCGATGTGAGCAAGATGAATGTTGTCTCACTCAGGCTTAATAATCCTCCCCTATCATTGTAAAGAAAATATATGATTTGACAATATAACAGAGTGCAGAGTGTTAGAGTAAGATGACATTTTCTTATAAAATCAACTCTTCTGTTTTGCTGCCTCCGCTGCAGATGGCTAAAACACCGCTGTGCTTGTAAACTGAAGCCATTTCATTAAAGCTTTTACATTATCTGCTCTAAACACAGAATGTTAAGCAGGTCTCCGTAAAGGCAAATCCTGAACTATGCAGAAAAAAAGATGTGTTTCTCTCTCAGCCACAACAGTTTGGAATAAATACAAGAAAAACTGGATAATGTGAGCAGCAGTGGCTGAACAAACAAACTTCGTCACCAGATAATTTATGGCAAAATAGTGCTGTCTGCAATCGAGCACCAAAGATGTCTGAGACCAAAACAACACAGACCTCGTTGCCTTTAACTTCAACAGTGCTGTGATCTGTGTTGTTGTAAGGCAGGGGAACTATGTCTTGTGTTCAGAGAGCTACCAGACTTACTGTTGTGTTTAAACACCCGGATAGTGGCTCCTGACAGTCTGGCCCCTAAGATGAGAGATGTATGATTGAGCTCGTCGCTAAGTATCAGACAACCCTGGAAATCAGCAGAGAAAAAAGACTTTATTCACATGTTATGGAGCATTACATAAAATCCACAATATCATGGCACATAAATTCTACTGTTTGGCAGGAATCTTTGACTATTGATAAGAAATTTGCATAGTAAATGATTATGTTTGGCATAAAGTGGTTTATACTCATTAGTCTCTCTCTTGGGTAGAGAAAAATTAATTAGCCTGTAAACAGTGAACACTGTATTAGTGAAACTATATGTGTATGAAAATCATAGCAGTGTGTGCCAGCAGCCTATATGTATTTCTGTTTTGATAGAGATTATTATTTGTTTTTTTTATGTATTTCAACAAATGTTAGTCTTGTTGCTTTGTGCCGTGTCCTTGGAGAATGGACTGTATAATAGTTGTTGTTATAAAAGGATCCACTCTGCCAATTACATGTCAGCCCACTCCTCTTGCCCTGCTTCCATCCTCGCCTCAATCATAATCACCGCTATCTGGGTCCTCTGTGTGTGATGATGGCTGTATGTGCTGCACATTACAGTCATTTTCTTCACTTCTTTCATTTCTGATGAAGTTTTGTCCAGACACATCATAATTTTCAAAATGTATAGTACTTTATATTCCATAGAAATCAGCATGCAAATTAATTCAGCCGTTCGAGGAAATTTTCTCTAGTGCATTAGCATATTTAACACCGAGGCTTTAAGCATTTGACTGCATTAGTTTGAATGAACTCTTGTAGAGGGTATGTTGACACCGTCTCAGTGACAGATATCCTCGGTTTGGCCTGGGGTCCAGCTGGCCTGGTCCCTGGTCTACCAGCAGCTGTCACTCTAATGCAGCTCTGCTTGCACAGCAAGGCTTGTCCTGGCACAGCCTGTCCCTGTAGGATAGAGTTGGCAGTGTGGGTTGACCGCCCGGCCCCTGCAGGGTTACTGCTGGGGCTGAAGCCTAAGGGGCTGCTTCACCTCTTGGTCTGCATAAACGACCCTGTCCTCATCACTTAAACAATCAACCTCCTCTTACTCCTGTCCGGTCCAATCACAGATATTCATGCTGTGTGTTGCCCCTGGTAACCCATGACTGTCCATGTGAGCCGGGCTGGTGTGCCAACAGGCGGGAGTATGGGTAATAATCCCCTTGAGTGGTGCTCCTAACAAAACCTGCCTGTCCTTATCTGTGTGTCTGAAAGCAGCCATGCCCGGAGCCTCGTCCTTCTGGCTACTGTAATGTTTAATTATGATTTTAATTAATGGGGGCGGGTTGGGAGTTGTTCGCAGCTGAGTTTAGTTGACTGTAATTCATTAATTTAGGCCATTTGCAAGAAAGGAACAAAAGCTGGGGCTAATTAGATTAATTTCTGCTGAGCTGTGAAAATGACACCCATATACAGTAGGATTTCCTGTACACAGCGTGTGGCATTTAGAGTGTAAGATCACAAACCTTGCCGACGAGTGCTGGAATATTCATTGAGTTGGTAGCGAAACCCATCCCATAAGTCATTGAGGACTCCACTCCTAGAAATTTGGCCACAAGTTGCTCCAGCTCCTCGTGGATGTTCAGGTTACCTAAAAGACAGAGATCACTAAAGGGTAAAACACCCTGGCAAGATCATTGTACCTGCTGCTCTGTTGTAATAGTCCTTTAGTCCCTGGATTCTCAGCTCTTTGTCATCCAATCACACATTTTGACAAAGATGCAAAAAAAAAGATGCAGAAGCCTGGACTACCAGCACAGACGGTATCAGCTCCTCTCACTCCCAAAGGATTTGAAGAGATTTATCAAGACTCAAGATGTGGTAAATTTGTAATTTAGTTCAACTACCCTTTTCATCCCAGATAATATCGAGGCAAGTGCAAGGTCTAAAATGGTTCTGCAGCACATTTTTGGGGGCTGAGGCGGTTGGTATAACCCAGTGTGACAGGTGGGGACCAGAATTCATTTAGAAAATTGATCAGATTGTAATCTGTCACCTGACATGGTGTTTTCTATTTTGTGCAATAAAAGTGTAATTTTGGGGTATGTCAGCAGCGCTTTCAGCACTGCCCTTGTGGTCGACTAATATATAAAAAGAATTACTGGTATAATTTTGAGCTACAGGGAGAGGGGGAGGCACAGAAAGGTTGATATATACTGCACTGTACTTCTGCTGGCTTTGGGCAATGTTATATATATAATATATGGTAGAAACATACCGCAACATATGTGTAATAGATTTTTTTTACACTTATCACACTCTTTGTTAAAACAGTGTGTCACCCCAATTACTATTAACATTTTAGAAACTGTTACTGTAAGGATAAAATTAGCAACATCACAACAGAAATACAGCAAAACTCTCAGTAAAGATGTCTGTTAAAGCATATTTATATCTAGTTATTTAAAAAAAAACAACAAGATTAAAACATTCACTGAATCGGTCAATACCAGCAATGTAAATAAAATAATTTAAAATGTTGTAATTAGGGTAATGCTCATAAGAAAATGAGAAAACGCTGCACCAGTTGCATATACATGAAATACTAATCAGTGTGGTCATAATCAATAACAATCAGTAACCACAGAGTGCAGGCATTTAAAAAGTTCAAACAGACTGAGTGTTTCAGGAAGGACTGGAAAATGGGTATCGACTGATGTGTATAAAATCATAATACAGTAGAGCAGCTCCGTCTTTATGGTGATTCCCATGCAGCGCTTTCCATCAGGCCTTGCGCCAAGTCAAATCGATTCATACATTTCCTCAACCACTCAGGCTCGCAGCCCCTGCTGGCAAGTTTAGCTTTTTTTTTTTCTTTTTTTTTTTGATCAGACTGAATCGGCGTTTGCTCTCTATGTAGAACATTTTACTTAGCCGCGGCTTCACAGAGATGCCCCTGCCTCCTTATTGATATGCTAACCTCATAACGCTGCTCTAGGTCTGGATACTCTTCAGGTAAGAGAGAGCAGAGTCCTTATTAGATTTCACTCATATTTCTTACCTGACTTATGAAATTCACTGATATCTACGCTGTCATATGCATCTCATTAAGCTTGGCCAGATGTCCTCTAAATTGCCAAAGTCACCTTTCTGCCAAAGCTAGTTGACAAAAAAAAAAAAAAAAAGCTCTAAAACTATTGCCAAGGTTGCCAAGCATTACTGTGGAGAGACAAGCTTGCAAATCTTCAAGCTAAACCTGTCTCTCTTTTTTATTGTAGACATGTGACTGAGGTTTGTTTTCAAGGCCTTTATAACAACACAAGGAAAAACACACCCAGAAGAAGTCAATCATTTCTATCACCAGCCTCTGTCTCAGCAGACAAAACGCAGCATTTACGTCTTAGTTTCAACATGCGAGGCATCTCTGTTACGCTGGTACATTAGTGTACACATTATGGTATGTGCCAGGAAGCTGTACTTAGTTTTTCTTGGTCATTTGCCATTTGAATGACATCATTATCTAATTTACTGTATGTTAATGATTGCAGGAAAAGGGGGAAGAGTGAGCTTTCCATTAAAACAAATCCATGAATGTTTGACTTGTCTGTTTATTCAAAGGGCGTGCTGTCAGTGCACTTTGTATCTACATTCACACGAATACCTTAATCTCTCTGCACTTGCATATATAGTGTTTGTAGGAGGAGGATCTATCATTTCTGGTAACTTTTCAACTCAACATGCCTAAAACTAAACTTGACGTTAAGTACAAATCATCTCTAAGAGTTGATCCAAAAGCCTAATGCTGAAGTGCAGATTTTGAATCCATTTAGTATCAGATAATGTTGTTGAAGCAGAGATGAGAAGAATCGTCTGAATAAACAGAGTGCTGGTTAAACTTAATTCTCAAGATTTTCCGTGTATCACCAATACAAATCGCTGCATGTGAACTAAAGCCCTGCTGATGGTGCCGTCACTGCTACTACTGAGATACTGAGGTCTTTAATAATTGATGCTTAATAAGGTCTCATGGGAGAAAATGCTTGTTATTCCTTAACCCTCTTGGTGAACCAGATGAAACACAGATTACAAACTCAGGGAAAAACAGTCTCATTTTGAAAGAGAAATAAACATATAAATAAATCACACCAATGAATAATGGATGGTGCAGAGGAGAGTGTGTATGTGTATGTGCATGTGCATGGGAGGGGCTGGTACTTACACTTTGACATACATATAACTATCACATGCCCTTTAATTCCTCTGGTTTTCTCTGTTTGTGTCAAACTGCTGATATCATGCAACCCGCTCTGAGCTTGTATGCCAGCTCACTTTCTACTCCCAGCAGCTACACCCAAGCAGCACGGTGGTGTCAGAAGTGCCACAAATTGAACATCATGACACTTAAAAAAGCAACTACTTATCTCAAGTAAACTTTGCTGGCATATTCAGTGAGCTCAATGATGTCTATGTTTTGACCAATAAACTCACAGTTGATGGCCTTTAATCAAATTGCACTGCTGCGACATTTTTTTATGCCAGAACATGTGATCCTGGCTGGCGCATAGAGCCACTCAAACCCCCTCAGAATCCGGGTTGAAGTTCAGAGGATAAAAACACCATCTGAAATTCATCTGAAGCCACAGATCTCACTTTCTGATCATTGCTGTTTGAACACTTTAATCACAAATATTCCTTTTGCATCTGGCCTGAAGTCCACAGTGTTTCATTATATTACTTTTCTGTATGATATAATTTCCCTCCTTACTCCTTAGTGTGGACCAGTATGTAATGATCTCAGCTTATGCCCGAACAGAACATAATTCAATAAAGTGTGAATAAATCATATAACACTGCACTCACTGAAAGATAATTAAACACGCAGGCAATATAATTCACAAGAAAGATAATAAATGATGGCATATGTGATGAGGGAGATGGGGATTTATTTCCACTTTGATACCTTAGCAACTCTGTGTTATCAGGATCTACCAGAGACATTTAAAATAGATGCACATGTGATAAATTCAAAGCACTGTAAGATGAAATAAAAGAGCCACTGCCATATGCTCTGTTAACTTGAAAAGTGAAGAGGATATTTTTTTTTTTGCTAAAGCTAAAATGACTGCTCTTATTCAAACTAGCTTAAGAGGACAAAGACCACACAATCACTTTCATGTGAATAACAGCACGCTGACCACGAACTCACCCATTTCCTGCCTCGTGCTGCAAACCCCGACCCCATACTGGCGCGTTACGTCTGCTACAGTTGTAAGCAAATCAGCGTTGTTCTCAGCGAAACCGAGGTAGTTGTAAGAGCCCATGTTGATCACATTGTGTATTGTTCTCCCAGTTAACCTGCAAGAAGGGAAACATTAGCATTCACTGAGTCTTTCTTTTTCTTTTTTTTTTTTTACACGTACACTCAGAAGATTAGCTACATATTAATAAAAGCTATCAACATTCAATTAAATGTAATTGCTAATCAGAAACTTGTTCCTTCATCCGTGGAGTTCCAGTCATGAGAAGCAATTAGAACAAATTTTATTTGAGGTAAACAGCAGTGACTGCATGTGTAAGCGGCACTTGTTACCCCTGTTTCCTTCAACAATTTGAAGTATATACTCATAATTAAATATTCACTGCTCATTTCAGCCCGAACCAGGAGATTATGCAACCGTTAATATGCAGGCACACATGAAACTCTGTGGAGACGAAACTGGGATGGTGAGTGTAATAATTTTTTGCAATAAGGCAAGGTAAATACAAGTGACTTCACAAGAGTAAAGCCTGACTGTGTGTCAGTAACAGGGCATTTTAAGAGAATGGCTCTACTTCATCAACTGACCTACTTATTCTCACTGCTCATGTACAAAACCCATGCACATGTTTACCCATTCACCACACGTCACCGCCAAAGACAAGCCGACTGCCCCATTTCTACTTTTTCCAATCACATTAAAGCTCTTTAAACATGTAATCCACGTCTACTCCTCTTTCCTGATCCATCATGTCATATCCCCTCCCCATGGCTCTGTTCATGTTCCTATTCATAATATATTCCATGAATATATGTCCCTGTGCAGCACAGAGATGCATTGCAACTGTATTCATAAAATTCAGGAGCAACAAATCCTTGCTGAAGACACATACCCATGTGCATAGAGAGAAGAGGACCTTGATCTAGCCAACTTAATCTTTGTTGTACAGTTTCTAGCCCCAGAAGAGAGATGACTGTGTTTAAAAGTAGTCGCCGGCCTTGTTTAAGCTGGAAAAAACATTTATAAATTCTTAATTTAAGCAGTATATGTGATAGGGAGCCTACAGTGTGTCTTATCTACAGGAGATGCAGTACCTAAATGTCCAGTTGTAGTCATCAGACACCCTCTCCATCAGGTCAAAGACGGGTCCTGGCAGGCTGCAAATGGGTCGGTTCCAGTTGTCTCGTACCCTCATGTACAGATTTCGTGTGTAAAAGTTCTCGAAATCTTGATAAAGTGGTACGAAATCCTGAGATCAAAAAGGAACATTTTCAGTAACATCAAAGTAAGCCAGTAGCAGGATGTCACAGTGCGGTGGAGCAACCACAGCCTGAAAAAAGCCTCTTCCTGAATTTTGATCACACAGGTCACACTCAAAGCTTTCCAAGCACAAACAAGCAATCAGCTACTTTTTCAGTAGTTTTTCTAAAGACCAAAAAAATTCTGCACATTCTTCATAGCAAGAACCAGCTCTTTGAACTCAGCATTCATGAGAAAAACAAATCTTTTTCATTTAAAAATTGAAATCAAAAGTAGAAAACATGTTTTGCTTTTGTGTTGTGACCAGAAGTACATTTACATGACCTCCTTCTCAAAGTAGTTTGTGGTTGTCTGTATCGTACATACCTACAGTACATAATTTGTGTTTGATGCTCATATCCTATAAGACCATACGGGTGTTCATAGTATTGTGTCCACTAATGTCCCCTGAAAACACTATTTACCAAGAATACAAGCAGTGATTGATAAGTTTGTGGCCTAAAGTGGAGGGAGATGAGTTAACTTGCTCTTGTTACATACATGAAAGTTTAACTCATCGAGTGTTTGTATAGAAAGTTTTAAAATGTATAACTTCTTTGGCTTTTCTGTTGAAGCTGATAGAAAATTGATGGTCAGCTTTTGACAAAATGAAAAATATTGGCCCTGAGCTCTTTTTGCATAACACATAGATGGCTTCATATAGATTTCATACAGGTGAAGTCCACGTGCATGCAATGAGAGCTGTATAACTCATCTCTTTCCTTCTTGGGCCTTGACTCGATCAAACTCTGAACGATGTACAACAACATACAGTAAAGCTCTTCTTTCCTTTACATCATTACTGTAAATGATGAACACAGGGAGCAAACTGCCTGCTTATCCCTTCCAGACACTGTTTTATTGTCTCTGCCTGTGGATACAGCACCCTACCAGGATAACAACAAAACACACACACAGCATTTTCTGCCCACTTACAGCTTTTTTTAATACTAGTCACACAAAGCAAATCCGTAACTACTACAAACTTAACCTAACTGTGTTTTCTTGGTTGAAGAAACCAAATCTATGGTAATACAATGACTCTAATGTAGCAGGGCTCGGGCCTTATCTAGAATCTAAAGCACAGTAACAAAGAAGTTGAATCCTCCGAGATTTAATTAGGTCTTCAGCAGATATTCTCTGTGGTGTCCTGTCTCACCCATGGCAACAATATAGTGCAGAGGCACATGAAGGAGGAAGGCAGAGAGAAAGCTTAAGAGCAAAAATTGAAATAATTAGGGGGAAACAAAATGCGTTGACACCTAAGGCGGGCATGCTCCTCTATTCCAACTGTTGGTGTGCATGTGTGTGTGTGTGTGTGTGTGTGTGCAGTATCTGTGTATGCCTAAAATATGCTTATGTTTGTGCTGATTGCATGTTTCACCCACCTTCTGTTCCTCTCTTTCCTGGGCGAGGTGGCACTTCTCTAAGCCCACGGCTCTGAGGAAATCTCTGAGGTAGCCAAACAGGGTAACGATGCCAAAGCCCAGGTATGTCATGACAGCCACGTAGAGGGGCGCCTGTTCAAAGGACTCCTGCCTGTGCTGCCTGGAGGCGACACCAGTCCCTGGGCCATTTTTCTATACAAGAGACCCACATAAGCTGTCTTACATTGCAGACGAGACAGAACAATACCGTTTGAACAAAAGTGGCTCCATTTGAAACAAAGGGCTGTAGCTAACACACCAATTAACCCAAATAAAAGGGAAACAGACAGTCACCTACTGGTGCACTTACAGAAGTCACCAACACTTATTATCAACACTGCAGCATGAAACACTAGAGGACCAGCCATGGTAATGACACACCAAATAAAAGCTGCAAAAATACTGTCATTTTGCATTTTTACCATTTAAAAATAGTTTATATTTAAGGATGATTTTTGCTACATGCTAAATTTGAGTGAATAAATCAGCATGGTGATACATCTACTTAAAGAAGAGCCAACATTCAGTGAAACTCATAAAAGTAAAAAACATATGAAAGTAGTTTTACGGCAGTAGACCAAAAGTGTTCGAAGACATTTTGAAATCAGCATAATTAAGATGTCAAAATGTCAAAATGATGTCTGTTAAATAACACCAAGGAACTGCATTGTTACATACATTAATTGCGAAAGCACTTAAATGTGTGATACAATACCCTACCATACATTTTATTTTTGAACTTTAAGTCTGCTGTTCAAACAATGCAACCTACAGAAGAATTCATGAAAGTTCTCCAAACTATTCAGTAGAAACAAAGGTGATTTTGAATGACTGGAGTAGTAGCCTCAGTCTTGACTTGACTTATTGATGATTGGTAGGGGGGCAATATCAATATCAACTGACTTGATAAAATGTGGCTTGATTTAATAAGTTACCATTGTTGTGAGGCTACTTTCATAATTTACTAAGTAATTTCTGGCCTTTTAGAGCAAAAAAAGTATTCCCACTGAACCCAATAAACACAATAAATACCCTTTCTCTCTGTCTTCAATCAAAGATGGGAGCAGAGAGAAATATTTGCTTTAGCCTACTAATGAAAATGTAAATAACATTAGTATAGGCCTTGTGCCACAATTTGGTAATGCACCACCAAGGAGAAATGTCATTTCTGACTTCCATATTTGTGTGGATAAACAGTCACAGCTTGGATATTAGCTTGGAAATTATGTTTTTTTGTGCCACAGATGGAACTTCTGTACAAATGCATTTTTTCAGTGCATTTGGACAGAAAAGTCTTTTAGGAGTGCGGAAATAACTTTGAAAAATGTTGTTGAGTGTAACCCTACTCAGTCAATGCTAGCTTTCATAAAAACTGATACTCATTCTGACAGTTGGCCCTTTAATCAGATTCAATATTTTTTTTCATTAATTTGTTCTTTCTTTCTGTTCTTTTTTCTTAATTCATTCATTTTTTTTCAATTATTTATTTGAGTGTGCTGGAAAAGAAAAATTGCCATTAAACATGCAAAAAAAGAGTTTCTTTGGAGCCAACGTTTAGCTTGTCCATTACAGACTAGAAACATGGCAGTTACACATGTCCAACTCCATGGGAGCTGACCTGCTCACTACACAGGGATATAAACAAGGATTAACATTAACAAGGATATAACACAAGGATTTTTATGTTCAAGTGATTACACAGTGATGACAAGAAACTTTGAATCATATTTCACCCCTGTTTTATTCTTTAAAACACTCCTTCTGTATCCCGCAGTCTGGACCTTTAATTTGCAACTACAAACCTCCTGAGACTTAAATCTAATCAGCCACTCACTAAACAATAATATCCATAGGCCACCACATACAGAGATACAGACAAACTTATTGACAACAAAAGCTCATAGTGACCTACTAAGATACCTCCATCACTTTCTAGTCGGAAGACATAGTAATCCTGAGTTAGTCTGGGGGAAGGATCTGTGGGCGGGGCGGAGCTTTGTGCCATTAACTTCTCCTTACTGAAGGAAACAAATATCTTCCTCATTAACAGTCCACACAACCTTCTGTGGCTAATGTAAGAGCCACTAAAAAGTTAAAACACACACAGTGACACAGTCCACTTTTACATGAATACGATCTGAGACAGCGTATTTTTTCAAATACTAGGTTTGTTTTGTTTTGTTTTTTTTGTTCTTGTTATATTCAGAAGGTTAGTAGTTTCTGCGGTTTACAAAGTTTCCCTCCCTCCCACACACACACACACACACACATTGTGAAGAGCCATAAACAAAACAAACAGTTTGAAAAGAGTCAAACAATGAGTGCAAGATAGCGGTGACATACCTGACTCAGGTGACTCAAAGCAGGTGCACGGAACAATTTACCTCGCAAATATATCTGTCAATAAATCCAGCAGCTGACGCACAAAACTTACCCCCCTCTTGATGTGAAAGCCGTTTTTCTTGACTTCTTCGCATTTCAGTCCATTCTGGTTCAGCTGTGTTTTCAGATTGCCATTACACTCAGTTCTGGCCATATTCCTGTGAGCAGCGGTGGCTGTCCTCCCTGCGTGACTGTCAGGTAATAATCGGACAACTGAGTTAAACTTACAAAGGTGACTTCCTTCTTCTGCCGCGTCGGTTCAGCCCCTTACGTTCTGACAGTGTGTGTGAAGCTTCTCCAAAGAGTCACACATCGGTTAGTTTTACTGTTTCGTTTCCTTTTTTTATCTTAAAGTGCTTTGTAATGAAGCTCCGCTACACGCTTTATCTCGTTTGATTTTAATTTTTTATCTCAATAGTATATCTTTTTCTGGTCGTGTTGAATGCATTCTCACGTTTACATTAGTGGGAGGTAAATACATAAGTACATTAATGTAATTAAAAGCTTTGGTCACTGTATTTGAGTATTTTGATTTTATGTCTTTTACTTTGCAATTACTTAAAATGAATGTTCTCCAACTCAAAATCTGTATCAGTAATTCACTAATATAACATGTAATAAAACAGAACTGGGCTGTTTTTTCTGCAGAGAAAGTAATTTTTCAATTAATACTTAAAATGCATTCATTTAACAATACTTTTCATTTTAACTGTGGCGAGGTTTTGAAAACAGGACTTTTTTTCTCAAGGGAGTATGTTTACAATGATATACCTGTATTTTAACCAGAGTTCATTTAATATATAAACATACTGCAATTTCTAAAATTTTGGTCAGGCAACTAAATAAATTGTATTAAAGTGTGGAAAACCAATTTCACTAGATTGGTTTTCAGATGCCTTTTATTGTAATATGATTAGTCCTATGGGGATACAATAACACTTGACTCAATTATGCATCTGCGGCAATGTGTGTGATGTCATGCTCACATTATTCTGATTACAAAGTAAAAATTATCACGATAGTCAAATCTCAGATTGGTTACAAATTATGTTTGGATTGCATACTTTAGATGATTTTTTTTCGAGGGAATGTTAACTTAATTTGACATAAAGTAACTGAAACTGAGTTGATAAAAATAATATACATAATACATACATATATGGCACATAATATCCCATAATAATATGGTACAGGATGTACAATCCTAGGTTAAATGGCAGCTTCTGCTCCATCTGGAGCTGAGAGAGTGGCAGGGCTCATTCTGACCCACAGACTCCTCAGAAGTGCAGATTCTCACTAACATGAGGGCTTGAACTTATGTTTCTTTGTAGGACTGCTGCTTGAAATGTACTGTGAGCAATAAGAACATGTTATCGACTGCATTCAGCCGGTTGGATTACATTTCAGGTTACAGCTTGGAGCTCAGCCTAATGATACACTTTACACCCCCCACAGCTACTGCGGCAGTGTTTTTGCAGAGCACTGAGACACTTCAGTTTTACAGCAGGAAATTGTGCTTCAATTTACTGTCCACTGCAGTTAGTTCTTTGTGGTTGATGATTTACTGATGTGTCATAAATTAGACACACTGTTATTGACATAGGTCTCACCAAAATAGCCCTGCACACTTACTTCTCTATGCGGGCTGTTGACAATTTAGTGTCTGCCCGCATTGTTCATGCTGTCCCCTCTTGACAAACACAAAGAGATTGTTTGTTAGTAAAAGGTCAACGCCCACTCAGTTGTCTTGTGGTTGCACAGTAAATCAGAATCTGAATTGTACGGAGATGGTAAGTGCACTGAGGTTAAGTCTTTGCATATTAACACTGACCTGTTGCAGTGTTGTACAGCTTGGTGCTCAGTGGGCATGCACAAGCAAAATCAGACAAGTCAGAAAGTTAATGATGCAGAGAACACGGAGTTTGGAATGTGAGTGCATGCCTAAACATTATTCTGTGAGTTAAGGAAATGTTTGGCCTACAGTATCTGTCATAAACACTCCTCTCACTCTCTTTTGGCCTACCCTGCTGGTGTGCGTTCAGATAGGGAGCACGTCTGATTGAGGAACTGTAGTATGGGACATTTTACAGCCTCCCTGAAATCCTCCATGTCTAAGTAATTTTAACACAATTCATTTATCATTTGAGGTACGATAGTCTTTCCTTCACAACCATTCACTCTTTGACAGACATCATTTCCTCCTCTCCCAGCCCACCACAATCGGATATTGCACTTTCTCTTTGACATGTGTCTAGAGTTTTTAAGTCTTCATTTGAATTGCAAAGCTGCTAGAATAAGACCCTCTCTGAATGCATTGTGTGATGTTTTGGCTGCAAACACTCAGGCCCTGTGGGATGACGCGTGTCATCCGCTATCACTTCAGAGCTGCCCTCACTTCACACTAAGTGATAAGGGTTGGTGTTGTCTAATAACTCAAGACCCTCGTCAGGGAGGTTGGGGGGGAAGAAGGCAGGCTGACATTTGCATGAGGGTAAACTAGGAAGGCTGACAGTTTAGTGCTGGGAGATCATTGCTTTTGCAGTTTGAGTGAAGCGGAGAGAAAAGGACATATCATGAATCCGGATTAGTCAGCCTGCATCCAGCTGTCTCAGAGTGAATGATTGAATGGAGGGGAGCATGCTGCAGTCTTAGTAAATTAAAGGTATCCCCAGCTCTCACCTCCTCTTAGCTCAGCGTGGAGTCTTGAATGGAGCTGTCACAGCGGCTGGTGCCTCCCTGCCTTCACTACAGGATTGCTTTCTACCAGTGGGACCAGATGTAACCTACATCTGTCAGGCTTCATTAGCAACATCAATCTCGATAGCACTGTTCATTTTGACCATACAACTCTTTTTTTTTCTTGTTAATTCTCCTATTCAGGTCAAACATTTAGGCAATTATGACTTGCAGTTTGAGGTTTTCAGCACTGACCTTTTTAGTTATACTTTGTTTTTTTTTTGTGGTTGAACACGCTTTTATTGTGAGTTGAACTAGAGGTGATCAGTTTTTAAGTAGATTCACAAAATCAGGTTCATCTGCACGGGAAATTCATCCTTTTACACTTCAGCAAGCATTTTTTTATGTGTACCAGCACGACTGAGGTTTGGACTGTATTCATTTACTTCCTGTTTGATATTGATTGATGTTTTAATTTCCTAACAGGACTGATCCTTGTACTTGTCACCTTGGCTGCTCTCTTCTGTATTTAAGATTATTAAATGCGGTTTTGCTCTTTAAGATATAATCAGGAAAATTATTTTGAAGTTTCCACGAAAGAGATTTCCTACCTTGAATACAAATGAATGGAGAAACGGTGTATATGAGGAATAAGCTGCCCTGAGCGCCCAGTGGGATGTCTTCATCTACAGTGCTTTCATGTGAATGTCATGTTAAAAAGGCTTTCCTTAAATACATGATGAATACAATCCATATTTGATCTGCTTGCATGTATCTAATAGACCTTAAGTCTCAATTTTGCTAGCTTGACTGATTATTTTTATTTTTATGCGCCCTAATGGGTGTATTTCTGTGTTTTCATGCATATTAAATTAAAAAACAAGGTTATGTGTGTACATAAAACACTTTGTAGAGTCCAAAGCACTATCATAAAAAGATGGGTTTTTTTAATGAGTAGACTACATGAGATATGGGTTGTCCCTCCCCCTAGTGGCAATGCAGGGGACAGCATCTCAGCCTGAAATCATCAGAGTCACAGCCCTACCCCCTGCTTCCTACAGCCCACCCATGGCTCACCTAGACTGAAATATTTAAGCTGCTACATGCATGAGCACATGGACAGGTCTTCACTGTGACATGCTGTGCTTGCTCACTGTTTGTAGCCGCATCCTGGATTTAAATGTTTATGGATGAACCCATGTCACGCAGTACTGTTGGAGGCCAGTTGTAATGCAGAGCTATATTTAAACTTCCCCCGGGGTGCCATTAAATCATGTAATTTCTTCGTCAAGCCTGGCTGACCTCATTTTAATACCCACATCAGACAGCATTGAGAAAAAAAAACATTAAAAAAAAGAGGAATATTGAATTTTATACTGTGCTGTCTCACATTCCCATTTTATATTTAAGCCCTTTTGCAGACATTCTTACCATGTGTCACTTACAAACAGAATAAGCTCAAATTCCTTAAACTTGTTTGTTGGAAAGGCAGGAATGGGATAGAATGTGCTGTGATATGGTTGTGTGTTTGTTTGCGTTGTATGCCAGGAGGGAGGGTGGAAAGCGTAGCCGTGTATGGTTTCTGGAAAAAACTCAATCCATTTGGACCACCAAGAGAAATGAGAAAATGATAAAAGGTTGATGCATGAAATGGCTGCATTGTTATTTTTGGCTTTGCTGGGGACAAGAATAAAGAACATTTGTACTCAGTTCAATAGGATATGAAATTTTAACTGAGTTTCTTTGGATTGTTTTGCAGAAAAAAGGTACGGACTGAAACGTATCCCTTCGTTTTAGAACTTTATAGATCATAGAAATTCAATTTTGCCTCAGTTTTCTTTACTGTGGCAGATTGATAAGTGAATTTATGTTTGACAGCATGGGCTATTAATGCTGTGGACTGAACAAATGTCTTCAATTAGTCGTCTTGTATGACTGTAGCAACCCCGGTCTGTTAGCTCCTGCAGCAGCTGTGCCCCTAACCAACCTTGAGTGGGTGTTCACATCCACAGGGGATGCAAGATTCCCTGTTCTCTTCAGAAGCAAGTAGGAGAGAGAAGGGGGGAAAAAGACAGACTCGGAGACAGATATTTATAGAGAGAGTGGGAGAAAGTGAGATTGTGTCTTGAAAGGTTAAAGTAAGAGGAAGCGGCAGAATGACAGAGAAGGAGAATGACAGAGTTGTCGGCTAAAACAGGGAGATGGTTGAAAATAAAGCTGGAGCGAGACGACTCAGGATTGGATGATGCTGCAGACATCACCACAGGCTGTATGGACCCTGCTGCAAATCTCTGTGTCCCTGTAGGTCAGGCTGGCACTTTATTGTCTGTGTTGACCCTAATTAAGTCCTGCAGATACTGTGAATGAGTCACTGCAGGGCTGGAGAAAATATCTTCCTCGGGTATGTCCTGCATTTATATGTCCGTTGCTTCCCAGCTGTGTCATCCCCTCCTCTGTCCATAAAACATCACTTTATTGTTCTAATCTTTAAGCAGATTGTTAATACCACGAAAGAACGTAAAACATTCATTTGCTGCAGAAATAATATAGGTAGCTGACTTTATTAGCATAGTCGTTGGAAGTGAAATGGGCTTTGCTGAAGCGTTATTAATGTTGAATGGTTCATACATAAGTCAGAATGTGAACTCTAAGTCCTAATATTCCCACCTGAGTGGAATTATGTCACTAAGCAGACAACTAAACCAGCAAATCACCTCTTCTGAAGTTCAATTTGCCCAAATCTGTAGTCCTTTTTTTTTTCCTGTGCTCTGACAACCAAAGAAACTATTTGTTCCAGACACCAAGGAATCTATTGGCCTCATGGCATTGAATCACTGCAAGGCTGCAGACTCCCAGTGAGCCTACCCCCCCCCCCAGCTGTAATTACTGTTTCCTATCTGCCAGGATTGTCCCAACTAGGCCCGCTGAGAGTCCTTACTAAATCTCCTCGATGTCGTCAGTCAGCCATCCAGATAGGTAGCCGGACAGCCAGGAAAAGGCAGGGCCTCCCGGAAGCGAGCTGCTCTCCAGGGTGGGTTGATGTATAGATCGACGTGGGCTGATTTTAACGGATGGCCTCTCCGCCCACACTGGGTTGTTCTAGAGTCATTGTCACACTGGGCAAATGTGTCCGGGAGGATAGATGGGAGTTTACCGTGCTCAGGGTAGGGTGGAGAAAACGTCGTCTGGTGGACACATGGCTGATGGGATGGCACAGACGGCCGTTTTCTCGCTGTAAAAGGAGGGAGTTTAACAGAGCTGTGCTGTCATAAAAACTAATAAATGAGTAAATGTGGAGGGAGGTATTAGCTACAATTCAGATGTTCAGCTCTGTACTTTTGTGTCCATTTTGTGAGGGCATGTACTGTGCATATATTACAATTAGTTTGATTAATGGATCTTTTTCTAAGAAGGCATAGTTAGAACAGCAGCAAGCTCATGTAGTTTCAGATGGAATAATTCAAAGACATTCTTGGAAGGAGCAAGAAATAAGAACAAAGGAGAACAGAGGGCTTAGAGCATCAACAGGGTCCATGATCAACGAGCGTGTAGATGTTTCACTTTTCATTTATCTCCAGTCATTTCAAGTGTTCACAGGGATATCAGTGTTGAAGGCTGTTAAACTGGAAGATCCGCTGAATTTAAGTGACATACGTTTCACTTTTTGTAGGATGTTTGGGGCTTTGTTCTTCCTCTAGATTAAAAAGTTCTTTTAAAGAAAATGAACTAGACTGAGATGTAAAACTTTTCTTTGAGCTTATTTGTAGTCAGAGTGAGGCTGATGATTAAAGGTGTTTATTGTCTCAGAACCTTTTAGTTTGAAATATTGATTTGTTTTTATGTTGTTGTCCAAAAGCAAATTAAACACTTTTCAAATCAATGCACAGCTTCTGAAACCAACATGAAATAATCAGACTTTGTCAGTGGAACAGCTCGGGAGATGGCTTTTCATTTGTAACACACCATTATAGGGTGTTCAACAGAAGTACATTAACACAGGAAAATACAGTGACCCTGTGCACGATATGCAAGAAAATGAAACAATGAAAAATCACATGGTAACATCATCGTGTAACCTCATTCACAACCAAGCGTAACGGCATGCGAGTCCATGAGAAAAGTGGGGCCAGTTGTGATTGGAGCTGCTCTGCTGTGCAATCACAATTGCATTAATATGAAAAGTGAAAAAGAAATAAAAAGAGAGACAGATAGCTGAAGGGCCTCTTTTTTTTTGAAAGCCTGCTTAGTCGAGCACAGTTATTATGAGAGTATCAATCCACATTACGACACACTGCTGTTCCACTCATTTACAGCACGCTGCCAGTCCTCAAATGGGAATATCACAGTTACTGTATTTAAAAGTCACATTCAATATTTGTTATTCTCTTCAGCTTCAGCTGGAGAGGAATGTTAATAAGCCTTATAAGCCATGCCGAGCTTTGACTGCTTGTCACTGCGCTGCATGTTTTATCCTGGCTTGTGCGAGGCGACACATGGCGAGAGCCTGACACCCATGCCTTTTAGTTTACCTAAAACTAGGTGCAAATGCAACAGCAGTTGCAAACCGGGGGTGTAAGCTTGAATCCAAGTAATTATTACAGCTTTTGAAATATGGAGAGGAGGCTAGAGGGGGATAAATGTATTGTCAGTAGGATGAAAACAGTAGCAGCAGGTGAAGTTATGGCGGGCCTCAATAAAGGTCAATCACATCAGCATCTCTCATTTCCGTAGAAAGCAGCTGTCTCATAAAGATGATTTGATTTTTTTTTTTTGTTTATCAGAGGGATGAAATAAAAGGCCTCTATTCTTTGAAGCCTTTGCTCCTCTATGGGCTTTCCAGTGTCTACCATTTGCTCAATTCTTAGTACTTTCACTTTTAAAAAAGTCTCAGAGCAAAGATGTGTGTAAATGTTCCTATTATACCCCATGAAAGAGAGCTCATCAACAGAACGGATATGTTCAACAAAATATCTTTTCAATTTTTTTTGGCAAATCCTTAAAAAAAAACACAGTATGGACTGTAACTACTAAATCGGGTAGTTTGAAATGGTTAAACATGTTTTCTGCAAAGCCTTGAATTCCAACAACTCCATGAGTAAAGCACAACATTCAACTCCCTCTGATATCATCATTCGTCAGTGTTTTACAGCGGTTCATGTGGCAGCTGCACGGAACAAACTCACACCAATATGTGAGATTTTTTTTAAAATCTTGCCTCTGATTTGGTGCTAAAAGCTGAGGTGCTAAAACCTCACAATTTTATTGAGTAATGTCCTGCTTTGTGTTCAGACTTGAGAAATTGAATTTCTGCAGTGTCTGCTCAAGTTAATGTCAATATGGGTGTCAAACAGACTGCCACACACATACTGTGTGTTTTAGGAATGTTGATAGCCAATATTTTGTGCTGAATTTACTCGTAATGGTGTTATTTTATGTCAATAACATGAAAGTTTTCATTCTGTCCTTAATTTTGTTTTGGGCAGAGCAGGAAACCATTGAAAAGAAATCCATTTTAGATAAGCACCAGTTCAGAAAATTGCCCTACTTATTAAATAGTAAGAGACAATTCGATTAAAATACCAAGCTAATGAATAAAAAGATTTTCAGTATTAGGCTCTGACATGTGGTGAGTATCACATTCTCTACAGACAACCTTGTGCACTTAAAAAAGGGGAAAAAAAGGGACACTGAAGACACTGAAGATGATGGCGGCTGGCTGTGACACTGGTGGCAACAGGCATGTATGTCTGGAGGCAAAGGGGGGGATGGTTGCATGCAGACAGAGGGATGGGGGAAAAAAGGTGAGTGACTGATGGGCATGTGTCAACCCTCCTCCTCTGGCTAGTGTTGGGGGGGAAAGGGTGTTTCACTAATTGGGATGAGATGTAAAAGTCCCTGTCACTCATCATCATCTTTACTAATATGTTTGGAGGCGAAAGCCAGCTGAAGCATGGAGCTGATTGGTCCATCACAAGAGTTGGGGGGCAGCGGAATGAAGGATGCCTTGCCATGCACAACATTTTCCTTGGATGATGCTCTTGTACTTTGCTTGGTACCACACTGTGCCGCTGAACACAAAGCCCTCTGCTTTAATTATTGAACATCTGTACATGTAATTTGCAAGGCAGTTTCAGAGAGCAACCCAGTGAGACTGAGCCTTTTACTGATATTTTTTCTCTTTGGAACAACCTGTCTAACCGCTAGTATCTACCCTGCTAATAGCAATGTCATAGATTGTCATCCCCATTAGGGGGAAAAACACCTTGGACTGTGTTTATATGGATATTTTCTAGCAGCCACTGAGCCCAACCTTATTCCTGTTTTGGCCCATCAGACTGTGTTCCCCTGTTTCTCCTGCTGTTTATGCTCAGCTGATAAAAAGGGTCAAATCATCAGTAAAACTCTTAATTTGTGGATAAATGAAGCTGCAGCAGCTCTACATGACTGGTTTAAGTGCACAGACTGGCTCATGTTCAGAAATGCTTCCAGCCAGGAGAACCACATCAATCTTAAGGGACATACATTAACTGTGAACATTAGAAAATAGCAATTGAGTGTTATCTGTTGCCCTGTTAGTTTAGTTTTCATTTGTTTCTACTAGAGTTAATTGTGTTGTACTTCCTGTTTTATTTTGTTGACCCTTGTCTTGTGTCTTTTATTTCCTGTCAAGTTCATTCCCCCTTGTGATTACCTGCCCCGCCCTAATGTGTTTCACCTGTGTTGATTACCCCACCTGTGTCTCATTACTCCCAGTATATATATAGTCTCAATAATTCCCCTTGTCTCAATTAGTTTGTATGTTGATCTGCATGTGGATGTCTTGGTTCAGAGTTTGCTTACATGTTTTGAATCTACTTTTTCAATAAAGCTCACATAAGGCAGTTCACTCCTGAGTTGGAGTCCTGCTTTTAGGTCCTTTTCTTTTAACCCATGAAAATGTGTCAGCGATGTGGTGATCACAGAGACAATAAAACCAACCAGAAAGCCTTGACGAATGGGGAGGTGAAGTCTCTATCCAGGGCGAAAAGGCTGGGCAGCAAACAGGAAAGCATTTAACATCGTTAAAACAAGACTGGAGGCTGACATCAAGGAGGCAAAGTGGAGAGATTAGCAACAACTGCTTCTCCAGCACATTGAGAACATCTCAGCCAGCCTGGACCCTCACCAGTTTGCTTTAAGAACCGACAAACCCACGGAGGATGCCATCTCTGCTGCCCTCCACTCAGCCTTCACCCACATTAAAGGTAACAGCATCTACATCAGAATGCTAATTGTTGATTTTGGCTCAGTATTCAACACAGTCTCGCTTATTAAACTAGCTGGAAAACTTAACATTCTGGTCTTAAGTGCCACACTCTGCAACTGGATATTGAACTTCCTCACAAACATATCACAGACAGTCTAGACTGGTGGTCCCACCTCCTCCGCTAAAGAGCCCCTTAGGGTTGTGTTTTTAGGTGGTGGTTTAAGGTTCCTGGGAATCAGCATCATAGAGATCCTTTCATGGACATTAGAAATCTCCAGCCTGTATTTTTTTAAGCAAACAAAGAAACCCCCCAGCTTTATTCCTCAAGCAAATTTAAGAAAGCATAATTCTTGCACGGACCAGGACAGAGAGGCTCTGCATGAGGTAGTAAAACCACCGGAATCATCATTGCTGCACATTTACCAGCATTAGTGATCAGAGACAGCAGGGCAGCTTTTGTCCTCAAGCTGTGAGACCACTTAACTCATTCTTTAGACTCAAACACATGAACTATTCTTATTTAAATAAACTTAATTTATAATTTTCTTTTTGAATAGTAAGGGAAAAGATTAAGTAGTAGTATAAGAGACATAAAAACTAAATTTCTTGTAAAACCTTGTGTTCTAAATTCTAAAAATGAATCTTTTGTCTTGGTTTTTGTATTTTGTAGTCGTATTAAGTGGAGGTTTTGGCCTTCCAGGATCTATAATATTTCTCTGACCTTGATTTGCTCCCTTCTTTCAAAACCCTTCATGCGATGTCCTGAGGGAAACGATGTAAAAAAAAAAAAGGAATCAACTGTGACATGAACAGGAGCCATGTTATTACGACGCGCTGCTTAACCAGTGTGAAAAACAGATAGTGACAGCGATAACGAACCAGATAATGAAATAGTAAGTCCTTTACTGTTGTATATGTTTACCCCATTCTTTTTTTTTTACTGTTTTTAAGCCTCCCTGGACTACAGCAGTGGAGTGGGAGTGCAGCTGTTTCAGTTAATTGCACTCACATTAAAAGGCTAAGTTTGATGACAAGATGATTTAATTTTAAACAACACATTATTTTAATTTTTTTATTCTCACACAGAAATTAAAATTGATTCCAAACAACTACAAAACATTAGTTTCAACAGGTATAATTAAGTCTAATTTACCATATAATTAGATAATATGCTGCCAAAAAAAATCCCAGTTTCTTTTTTAATGGCTGTTTGATACTAGTAGTTGGCAGAGTCTCTTCCCAGTAATTCCTGCTCTTGAATGTAACGATCTGAACAAAGCTGACCAGTTATATGGTGTAATTTGAGTGGCTTTTAAAACCTGCGAAGATCTCATTTACATAACCCTCTAACTGGGAAAACAACAGCAATTATGGAGCTGGTATTAGCATGAAGTGACACGACTGAACTGCAGTCATGCAGCAGGTGGATAATTGGCCCTGAGCTGTACAGCGGGCACTCTGTGGGACTGTCCTTGTCTTCTGATGGGGACACCATCCTCTCCACAGGGTGGCTTATCAGCTCACTGCCCTCTGAGCCAGACGCAGCATTTCATAATTAACCAAGTGAGACGAGTGGGGTCACGGAGAGACGCCTCAGTCTGGTACTGTAACCAGCTCAGCTGAGGACGCCATCATTTATGTACATTAATTGTGTCTCTCCTCTGTGCGTCTGTTTGTTCCTGCTGCCATCAAATGTACAGTATGTACATTATTTGCATGCAGACGCTGTGCTAGTGACAGAAACAGAGTTTTATCGCTGAACCTGTAACTGGACTCCAGAGGCCTCCCTGGTGTTAATTGAGGTGTAATGCGATTTGTTTTGCTGGCCCTTCGAGCAACCCTTCCCAGTCCATTGAATCAGATCCCCTGTGATTACTCTCTAATGGCCTCAGTTACCTCTGTGTGCTTTAAACAATCTACAACTGCTGAAGATAAAATGATAAGGTTATTGCTGCAATGACACTATGCAAAGTGAAAAACCATTTAAACAGTCTATCTTTCGGCACCACTGCAGTGTACTTAAAAGGACTGAACATAAACGCTAAAGATGCAAAGACAAAACGCTGATGCCAGTGCTACACCTTTTGCATCTGGTGCACTTCCATATTTTTTTGCTTACATAACTACTGAACCCACTGTATCTTTAGGTGAAGTTGTGTGAGCAAAGCAGCACCAAACTAAAGGCTGCAGCTGGGAAAAGTACACAGCACAGACCTTTCCTTTCTGAGTAAGACTCTTCTCTTTCAGTTCACCTAAAGCCTGTAGCCATCATTTGTCATTCCCAGAACATAATGATGCACTTCAGCAATGGCACTTGGAGGAGTCGGGTACTTCATCCCACTGTAAGAGGCTCTTTTTGGCACTCAAAAGACCAAAAAATTAAATTTGAGTCAACATGCGCATCTCCTCCAAACATAATGACATTGTTCTTCATTGTACTCTACAGACTTCATTATGATCTTGTAACTGAAAATTGCTTTATTAACAAATCACTTCTGCCAGCTGCTTAGCCCTGAGTAGAAGCAAGAAACAAGGGAGGATAAGGTATGGCATTATTATTATATGGGCTGATTGTTACATCTAAATTAGAAAGACACATTGACGTTGAAATTAAAATTGCATATCTTTGGGCCTTTAATTGCCACAAAACAAAAATCACTGAATCCTTTCAAACCGGAGCGAGTAATGGTCAAATCCCACCCAAACAGACAGACTGATCACATTCTGCAACAGAGAAAAAAATTATTCTGTTTTGTTTTAGTAATCCTGCCCCTTTATTGGTACAATCAGTGCCCCTGTCACTCAGAGACACAGGTGTTTGTGGCAAGTGGCTTATATTCATATCACCCGCTTCAATACCATATTCAGTAGTAAAAACATGCAACAATTTATCATAGGCAGGTGTGTTGATGCGCAGAGCCATACCCAACTAAACTGATCAGTCTTGAGTGACCTTTCTGCATTGGTGCCACTGCACTGCAATTCATGAATGTTTAATGGAAAGGCTGGCTGTTTTGGGCCTGCCAAGCTGGGTTTGCTGCGTGACAGGAACATGCTAAGTCAAAGGCAGAATGGAGGTTAAAAACAGTAGGTGCTACAGAGGACTCCAACACACAACCTCTGACAGGCGATCATCCTTCAGACCCACACAAAACAAGAGAGTATCAGATGAGGGAGGCATAAATGTTCACATAGACAGAGAGACAAAAATTCCCACATTTGCTTTGTCTGTCTGTTTCTCTTTATTTCATACCATAATAATCTCACATTGGATCACTGGTCTTGTTCTGCCATACAGGTGCTGCGACCCATATCATTTTAATTAAATTCATCAGATATCAGTTCATACAGTTCATTTGCAAGATGGTTAGAATGACAGAGAACAAGCTGGAGCAGACTGAGAGAGTGCAGGTTGGGACAAATCAGAGAAGGACGAGGAAACTGTAAAGAAAACAGGAACAGGATGTACCGCTTGTTAGGTGCCTTTGCGACAGTCTCTCCTTTGCAGTCTGTCGCACAACATGCATCCCCTGACACCTTTTCTGTCTCCTTGAGTGAATGAATATATGAATGAACTTCTTTACATAGTCCCTTCATGCATAGAATGCAACCCAAAAATGCTCCACGATTCAGCAGCAAATACAAAAGTGTCAAAAAACGTACACAAACCTGAGGAAGGTCAGAGGAGAAGAAGAAAAATAGTGTAAACATTGTCTCAGATTAAAACAGACAGCTGCTGGTTATAGGCAATACTAACAAGTTATGCTTGTAGTTGTAGTTTAAAACTGTCCACTGAATCAGCAAGTCTAATATTTAAAGGCAGAATGTTCCATATTTTTGGGGCATGGTGGCTAAAAGTAGCATCCCCATCAGTTTATATGGTGATCTTGGGAATAGTTCAAAGGAAAGATGTGGAGGATCTTAGGGTTCGTGGAGGATAATAAAACAATGGATTATATAACATGTTCTGAGGCCATTAGTGCCTTAAAACATAGTGGAAGGAGGTCAGTTTTATTATTCTGAAAGAAACAGCAGCGGCTGCTCTTAAGGCCAGTATACAGGGCACTGCAGTAGTTCAGATGACTGGAAAACAAAAGCGTGAACAAGCTTTTCAGCATCCTGCAGGCTCAGTAGAGGTCTCACCTTTGCGATGTGTTGGGAATAATAAAAGGCAGTCTGGTTAATGAGTTAAAATGAGCTTTAAAATTTAGTTGAGAATCTAAAATGACACAGATGTTCCTTAGTTGTGGTCGTGTCTGTGAGGCCAAATGTCACCATTTAGCAAAACACAGCATCCTTGTTTTTCCTACCGAGCACCATATGCTCTCTAGTCACAAAGCACCTTTAAAAACAAACTACAAGACCCAAGCAAAAGGCAGTTTGCAGAAACAATAATATGGTAAATATACTTAAGCTTTATATTGAACTAAGATTTTTACATGAAATTGAAAGGAAATGTGTGGAGGAGTGATGCTGGTTTGGCTGTCAGACATTAATGCACATAACAATTGCCAAACTTAGCTAAAAAACACATCACATCCCAAAAAACAAAAAAACCTCCATGGGGTTTTGTTGACGTTTGACTATAAAGGCACAAACAACATCACATTAAATCAAAGCCTTGTTCTCTCTCTAAGATAAACACAATCAGCTTCTCATATCTGTCTGACAGCATCCCACTCTTCCAGCGTTATGGAGGAGACAGCACAAAGGGAATACTAGTCAACTGTGTCATGAAGTGTGAGAGTGTGTGAGAGAGAAAAAGAGGAGGACTGAGGCTACCTTCAACACCACGGAAGGGAAGGGAAACTTTTACTCCGGTAAAGTCTTAAATTTTACTGCCAGGGTGGCATGACGAGATAAAAACCTTCAGCCCTTCAGAGAACAAGCAGATGAGTCAGCTGCACTAACAGAGTCGACGGCACATAAAAATGATTTTTTATGAAAAACTCTCCACTTTAGAACTCCTACATATTCATTAGTCTATCCATGGTCACTTAGTTTAACTGCATCTAAAGCAAAATATATGCCTTAAAAAAGAGAAACAATAAAAAGAGCATGCAATTCAGAAGGTCAGATGCAATTTGAATCAATTACACTCAACGGTATACAATATGCACACGACGATAAGCAGCAGATGATGTTTGAGTCTTTCAACTTGCAAAACACACAAGACTTAAGCCTCTCTGTGATTCCTCTCTTCACCTTGAGGCATGTCTTTAAATTTCCATTAGTTTTTGGTTGAGAGAAGCACTGAAGAGGGAAATAGATGATAGAGCCTTTCTGTCTGGGCCGGGACTGCGATGCAGAGAGCGGCTCTCATTGATAATGCATCAGCAGCAGAAATCCATCAGGGACTTCATTCATTTAATGCATGAAGCAGACATTTTATGCATGAAAGTGCACGTGGCCTCTTGCTCCGAAACCTGTGGCCAGGCTAAATGGGTCTGTCCTCTCCGGGTGTGTGTCACCGACCACGGCCGCTCAGGTCTGAGGGACAGTGTGCCCCCCCACCCACTTCAATACATCACTCCTGCCAACTTCCAGACAAAAGGATGAAACATTCATGAGGTGTCTCTTTCGACAATGGTGGATTCAACACTGTTTGGTCATGGTGGCTTCCTCACCTCTCTCCTCTCCCTCGCTCCACTCAAGCCCCCTTCACACACACCCCTCCGTATCTGCCGGCCCACTTGATGGAGCATAGAGATAGAAACATAAACCCAGTGTGGAGTGATTAGCGAATGTGCCCCTGCAGAGGAAGGACTGGCATTTCTCTCCTTTTGTTGTGCCTCTGACCTTTGAAAATATCACAGATTAAATCTTTAATTATTTATGAAGGCTAGTGGTGGCAATGGTGGAGGAGGGGGGGTTGTTGCCACATGTGGTGGAGGATATATTGTAAGAGAAAAGATTTTGGTTTTTGTAGTTTTAATCAGAACTGTACACATTCATACATATGCTGAGATGCCCCGTCAGATATTCTGTCATATCAGTTAGTTTTGTTTTGTGTTATATGTGTGCTTTCAGTGTGTAATCTGCCTTCTGAAATATTACTGAGTAGATTTTAAATTCTTACTCTTACACTGGACTCAAGTCAGGGCGTCTTCTCAACAAGTTTATTACAATGTTTGGTGAACTTCAAAACAACAACCCTCCGATCCTCTCATCTCCTTCTCTGGCGCTGAAAATATTACTGACACATTCATTTTAAAATAATCAAATAATCATCATGCACAAAGAAGAGATAAACAAATAACAGAGAAAATAACTATGCAATTTGGGGAAAAAAAACACATTTCCCAGGAGAACAGTTTAACCAGTGTTTGATATGCAAATTCTCTTTTTCATCACAACCCCCCAGTAAATGTCAGGAAGGGACACTGGGGAGGGGCTGAACATCTCAATTATGGAGCGCTAACATGCATCATTCCAAACAACCCAATGATATGAAAGACATCATTTAGATTGATCTACAGCATCAGTGAGAATAAATCAGAGCAACAGCCTAATAATGCAACACTCCAGGGTGCATCTGAAAGTTGCAGATAGGAATTCAGAGCAGTATCTGCATAAAGATGTTCCAGCTGATGAAGCTGGTGATCAGTGTTTGGGAAAGGGGCACCTTTGCGGTGGGTGTTTTTTTTTTTTTTGAGACAGGAGTAAATGTATGATTGTACCTCTCTAACGGCTGAATAGTTTGTTTTTCTTTTGGACCAAGCTGTGGTTAAAGGCTATAAAATGATTTGTCTGCACTCCCAATTAACCTCCTCGGGTGTTCATGCCAGTTAAGCACTTTCCCTGAGTTTGTAAATGTGCTCCTTGGCATACTCAGCCTGTACTATTCGTATATTGAGAAGGCACTTAAAGCTGGCTCTTGGCTAATTTTAGTATTTTAAGTGTTCCGAAAGAAAGAAAGCTCCTGGCTGTGGGTCTGTTGTCTCTGAATAGCCAAAAGAGCTTGAGCTTAAAGTGATCTTCTAGGCCTGCAGTAATTACTTAGTTTGCTAATGGTTCTGGTTACCTGGCCTGTGACAGACTGCATCACAGTCTGAAACCTGTTTTTCAAAACAGTTACTTGGTTTAAACAAAAAAAAATCTGTGCCTACAGCATTTACTTTCCGTGTTCCATGTTTCTTGTGTTTCAAAGTTAACACAAAAACTTGTCTTTTACCAACATCAGCAGCACCAAAATGAATGTGTTTTAGCATGGTCCTCTCATGCAATTTGATGGGTGAAGGCGTTTCCTATCACTGCACATTTTATAGATGGTTTCTATTTTGATCAAGTACAGTCTAGAATAATGTGTCTTGCTTCCCTAAAGGACAGATCTTTGTACTCATTACTCTTATGTCTAAAAATTGCTCACTTGCAAGTAGGGAGTCGTTCTTCAAAAATTACTCAAGTGAATATAAAAGTACTGACTTCCATTAATCAGAATGAGAATTTATTTTGCTCACCGTGAGAAATGTACTTGGATTTATCCTGGTGACATCAGTGCAGGAACACAGCAACAGCTCACAAGAAAATACACTGTTGAGTCCTGCAGAAACAGCAGGATGACATATTCATCTTAAGAGGACAGTGAGAGTCATATGGCAGAGACCATACAGCACATACATGTATGCAGTTTGCTCTGGATGTAAAGGCTCAACTCTGAATTACTGCTGAGTATATCAAATATACAGTATCAAGGATTAAATTGACAACCTCCACTGAGAATGACCTAATTATCTGACCCAGGAGGAGGTGAGATTTCAGAGGGGCGCACCAGGAGAGCTGTTATTTACTGCTGATGTCACCTCTGATTGCTCTGTAGGCTTTTTTAAAAAGAAGATGCACATGAGGAAAGATCTATTTTAGATGTTTTGGGTCGTTAAGAATAATGAAAACTAAGTGCTGATAGGTCACATATTGTTACTAACAATATTCTTACTTAATAATTTAATCATCAGTCTCTATAAAGGCTGATCAGAAGAATTAATCAAATGATGCTAAACACGCTCGACAGTCTCTTAACGCTACGCTAAATGCCATAGTGTAGCAGGAGCTTGAGGCTAATAGTGTCAAGTGATCCTGGCTGGGAACAACAGAAAATATGAGTGAGATGAACAGAAATCCTGCATGGAACGCCATCAAAACAAAGGAGATCTTTTGTATTTATGTTTTTATGTGAAAACTATTGTTTAGCAAATGACAAACTGGATCCAGCTTTGACTCAAACAGGACAAGACTTAACGCAGTGTCACTACAATTAATGTCATCACTAGCTGGCTACTCAGCCAACAAAAAATATAAAGATCCTGAAATGTCTTGCTGTTAGGATTACAAAAAATAGATATAAGCAGCATCAAAACATTGACGTTTTCATGGTTTGTCTTCATGTAGAATGTTATAGGATTGCTCTGCACTAACTGGAGGATGGTATGGATTTGTGTGCATCAATAGTTGCTCTGTTTTCACCTGGATATGCTGTACATTGTAACCCTGAGTTGCAACCTCGACTGATAACACTTCATTCTGAGTCTCGCCTGGTCAAAATGTTGCCTGGTCAAACAGATTTCTGCCACACAGGAGGATGCTGTTGTGGGACATGGCCACCGCTTCTGCTCAAACTGTAATCTCAGACAGCCTTTGCTTGTAACACAGCTCAACACACACTCCAGCATCTAACGCAAATTCAAATGCAAGATGTTGAAGATTAAAAGAACTACTTTGAAAAAAAGACTGCATTTAAGGCTTTAGATGACCCAGTTTCCAGGCATCTATCCAGTGGCTTAGTTGCTCTGGAGGCTTTTGAATATAGCATTTGTGGATTCACTATGCAGTGTGTATTTGTTTATGCATGGGTGTGTGTGTGTGTGTGTTTGTGTTGTCTCTCCACATGCACACATACATGCAAATGCTTTTTTTTGTGTTTGTGTTCTTGCTTATATGCAGCTTTTTTTTCCGCTTGTGTTGGTTGGTTGGTACACATCCTTAGATCTCATCAAAAAACAGTGACCTAGATATAATTAACCCCCTCAAACCAGCAGAAAATTGTATTTAAAAGTAGCACAGCACCCATCAATGTGCTCTGCATGTCAGCACGGAGCTGCTCCCCTTGTTCAAGTCGAGTTCCTAATAGAGGGAGATATCACTGACTCCCTGCAGCATGTTAAGCTGGCGGCACACAAGGCAAGCGCTCAGAGAAATGTAGTAGACAGCTGATGGAATGAATAAGCTTGTCTGAAGGCAGTCTCCTGGCTGACAGGTACATCACACGAAACACATGGATTCTAGAAAATGAAAGTCTGTTATTGTTGAAATGAGCATCACTTTCTCAGTGGCACTGAAACAGTTAATGCCCTGAACGATGGCTTTCGCTTCTGTGGCGGTGTGTCACGGAGATGCTTGAGAGGAATTCAGAATTCATTTATTCTTGCCCAGATAGCCACTTGTAAGCCGTTGTAAGGTGCAGTATTCAATTGTCTAAACAGCCTCCCCTCATCTCCTTTTCAGTTGAATGAACCACACACATCACACGCCGCCTTTGAGAATCTTCAATAACGCATAAGATCCTGATTACGCTTCGCCTTTAATCTAATAATCTGATTTAATTTGACTAATCGTGTGTTCATGCATGTCAATGTAGGAATATGTGCTCAAATCGTTTTCTTCAAAATAGCAGTGAGGTTATCATGATGCTAAACCAATGTTAACCCCTATATATATATTCTATCTGATCAGAACAGACCCATTTTTTTACTGTTCGTTTTTTTTCATATTCTCATGAGACCGCCTTTATCTGAAGACCGCTTAGAAGATCAAGATCCTCTAAGTAGCTCGTGCATGTATCTGATTGCATAAATTATGAGTTGCATCAACTGTTGCTCGCAGTGTGTCACGACATGGCTGCTTAGTCGGACAAAAGGGAAAAATTAATCCAAGGATATGAAATGAGGATAAATTGATTCCAGGTGGAGAAGTAATGCTACTTTGAAAAGGAAATCAGCAGTTGCACACAATGATAAATCACACTATGAAGGTTAGATTTAGAAAGCACACAGAACTGGTAGTTGCTTTAAGGCATCTCAAATTCGCTAGTTTTACATGATGAGGTTAAAATAAACAAAAAAGAAGCCTGAGGGGCTGATTGGCTCAATTTTCAGAATATTCTTGTCTTAACAGTGGGTGGAAATATGCAGGTTTTAACACATTTCATTTTCAGCAAATGAACTGTTGGTCCATGTGCAAAGTTAGGCATAACTTTAATTGCATTTAATTTGATGTCAAGTCACAAATTTTTTTTGTGTTCCTGGTGTTCACGCTATAACTTCATCCTGAGGCTGATATTTCTTAACAGCAAGTTTAACAAAAGGCACTAAGTTGCACATTTGTCACAGATTCTGCAAAAAATAATGACTAACTTTTACCATGCCCGTGTATCACAAGACAGCATTATTCTGCAAAGAGCCTCTTTCCTTCTGTTTTTTCTCCTGCAAAATGCAGCATTGCTGATGCGTGGTTTCCTCACCCTCCCTTTGGGAGGTGTGAACCAAGGAAAGGGAAGGGTAGAGACAGGAGAAAGAGGAGGCGGAGAACACAGAACACAGTAAACTTCAATAAGCACAATGTCCTCATCTTCTTGTTCTGGAAAACAAGTGTTCTTGTTCTCGTTCTAGTTGAGAAACTAACCAATTTCTAATCTAGCGCCCTTGATGTTTTTAGACGTATTCCTAACAAGTTGCAGAGCTGCACGCTGTGGTTATACATTAATACGATATCCACACGCACTCATTAAAATTGCTGAATTTGTTTGATGAATCAAAGCAAACCCACTCATAGGTTGACATGCAAGCAGACAAACTGTGCCTCCAGGGGTATTTTACGATAAAGCTGAAAGATAAACATCACAAGCTCGAGTCTGTTGGACTTTGTGGAGAGTAAGAAGACGACTGGTGCGCCCTAAAATAGAATAGTATTGAATAAGTGAATATATTTATGATACAATATCGTTTTTTTTTTCCCCAGTCCTCGTCAGAATGACAGTGCTGCTGAGAATCTTACTGGCTCACAGTCCTACCCCGGGGCTTGGGGATTACATGTGCTGCGTACATTTTAAAGCTCCTAAACCCTCGCCTCCGCAGAGCTGATCTGACTGCACAATCATCCCCCTCACTCTCAGCCCCACTCCCACCGGCCATGAGGCCTCGTCTCTCCCAGGATGCCGGCCGCTTACTTCCAGATCAGCAGAGCTCTGCAGTCCCCGCGAAGGTCAGACTGTGAGTAAATTTGTCAGCTTGCCTCCGTGTTCACCGGGTCACCTGGGAGCTGACCCTGTAGCTCAGCATCAGTCCGTGGAGTTGGGCAATCGGGCTGAAGCGAGGACTTTTCAGAATAAATGTATCAAATCTATTTCACACAACAGTTTTATTTTTTAGAGGGGAAACAGGTCAAAACAACATCTACAGTTCCTGTTTTACTGAACGTGCTTGAACTTCCACATATTTAGACCGACACGTGCAAACATACTCCTATTTGTGGCACAAGCATTCTCCCTCGCACAAAAGCACTCACACTCTCTCACACACACTCAGACCCACATGCACTCACACATACACAAACACAGAACACATCTGCAATTTCAAGGGTTGAATTGAGGACCTGGAGGCAAGGCATACAGTGCAGGGCAGAGCATATTCAATTAGCCTCTGGCAGCTCCTCACTCTCACCTATCGTCATTGCATCACATTTCAATATTGCACAGAGGTGTGCCGCCGACGCACTGCTGACACATCAAAGGGCTGCGGCAAATCCACACTCCTCCTCGGAGCCTCACAGCTATGTCACAGCTGTTCCAGGGTGCACCAGAGAGGCACAGGGAGAGGCCAGGCATGACTAAAGACCTCAGCAGACATATTAAAAAATGGATTCTCTATTTCCCACTTCGATGAGTTAAAGTTATCAGGCCAGCCTGTGGGTAGAGCTTGATGGTTTTCCGGTCCAGCACAGCATGGTTAACTCTCAGGGTTACGGGGAGAGATGATCTGGATCATAAGATGTGCGTAACAGGGTTGATGTGATGAATGAATTTTAAGTGCAGCAGTTTTTTCAGACTCCTACTTTTTTTCCCCCTAAAGTAAGTTTTTTTCTGATAATTCCAACTTAGCCATGTTCTCCACCTATGGAAGTCTTAACCAAGTGCACCAGCAAAGGGCAGGAAAACAACATAAAGTCCATCCACTCACATCCTCATTTCATACAATTAATAGGTGTAAGGTTGTAGGAAATCTCATCAATAAGTCTTCCAACTTGAGTGTTTCTTATTCTGAATTTGATGCCAACAACAAAAAAAACTGGGAAAGTTGTGGAAAGCTTGAAAAACACCTGTCTGGGACATTCCACAGGAAAACAGGTTTATTGCTAAAGTATCAGGAGCGAGCATGAAAGAAGCATCTTTGAAACGCTCAGTCATTCAGAAGCAAGGACGATGCGAGTTTCACCACTTTGTCAAACACATAATCATATAAAGCACGTCAGCACGTGGGCTCAAGGACACTTTATAAAACTGTTTTCTGTAAACACAGCTCATTTGCAAATGATTGCATCCTGTTTTTACTTACTTTTCACACAGAATCATAGCTCTTGTTTTTTAGTCTGAGTTACAGTAGCTATAGATGTATTTGCAGGATTTGCGTTAAAACAGTTAGTAAAAATTTAAAAAAATGTTCATATTTGTTGCCGCTGGCTTTGCCTCCTTCCCCCTGCACTGCCTCTACCCCTGAATTTGAGCTCTCAATTGAATTCCATCTTCATGTATCTCTTCCAGAGGGCTCGCTAATTAAGAATTTAATTATGGCTGTAAGCAAAACACAGAAAACAAACCCCCCCTCATGTTTAAAACATCTTTAGACTCTCTCAGCCTATTTCCCTCTGCTTCTTTCCTTAAGTGTGTTTTATAGAAAATTTGAGGTGAAATAAAGGTAAGACATACTCTCAGACGTAATCAGAAAGGACCGGGCCATATATTCTCTAAAGTAAGTGGGTAATGCATGTATGATCAAAGAGAGCCAGGAGGTTGGACCGTAGAAAAGAGATCATCTCTTGTTGATGTTATTTAAATTATAAGCCTGTTTGCTTTGGAATGAAAACTTTCAGCGCATAAATCCCCCAAAATAAAATGAATATTTGATGATTACAGCAAGTGGAAAAGAAAAAAAAACTTCAGTAGCATGTGTTTTACTTTATCCTTTGACTCTCTCTGTGCTCAGTGTGAAATTCTACAAATCTGAAAATGTCTCCTCTTTTAGTGCTTTGCACAGGGGCCGCCTGAAGGACTGCAACCCTGCCTTGGGGCTCTGCACACTGTAGGCCGTCTGTGTTCACATACTGTACCTTTTCTTCCTCTCTCCGTCACGCAGACCCTCTCATCTTGTCTCAGTGGGCCAACCCTCCAGCAGCTATTTGTCACAAGCAGATGTTTCAGAGAACCGTGACCTCCGAGTGTGGTTGCTGTGGGGGAATGGGAGCTCGGCGCCACTTCTGATTGGAAACCTACGGAGCACGGGGGGCATGGTCAAGGTGGGTAATACTAGCTCCTCTCAGGTCCTGAGGTCAACCAATCTTCCCATGGCAATCAGGAAGGCAAAAGAACGAGTGAGAGGTCCCTGAGTGGGGCTGCCCGGGCCCTGACATAGCAGTGATGGGGCCAGACAAGGACTGACTTTCAAGGATGGTGTCTGATGTCTCCTCTCCAACTATCCCACACACACTTACAGTTATTATGGGATAGGATTTTAGGTCTACAGAATGTCTGCTGCATCAAATGTTGCTGCAGACATCCACTGATGTGGTAAAGATACACAAACACGTCAGTCTGACTGCAGCATGTATGGTTAATATTAAACCTGCACTAGTTTTACTAGTGTTACAGATGTCTGATTTCATTGAAATGTTGCCCCCTGAAAGAGAGGAACACTATTCAGTCACCAAGTAAATGCTGCTTTCTGTTTGGGTGGAGGTAGCACTAATGAGCAATATTGGATAGAGATGGGATTTAAAATGTGCAGGGAATCTGTTCCGTTTCAACCTCTCTTATTCTTGTCGACAGCAAACAAGGAGCCAATTGGTTAAAGCATCTTTGGACACTAAAACTTTTTTTGAGAAACTTTCTGCTGAATACAGTTGGATAAAACTAATGCACACGCGTGACAAATAAAAAAAATACATCCCAATTTAAAATGTCTCATTTAGGGCTGCAGCCAACCGAATAAAAACTTTTGCCACCTACTCTTTAACCGATCAATTAATAGATCAAAGTCACAAACATTGCCAAGCAAATGAATTCCTGCCCTCGACCATTTCTTTTTAACACATAACTACAAAGCATATTTATCAAGAAAATTTGCATGGAGTAACAACAGCAGCACACACACACACACACGCACACACACACATGCACACACCATAGAGGATTGGGGAGAATAGGCTTCTGTACAACAACAAAGCTAATGTAACCTCAGCAAACTTTAGTTCTGCAGTATAAAGTTCCACAAAAAAACAACATAAAAAACCATTTACCGGCATCCAGTCTTCTTCTCTCATTATTTAGTTGGTTTCCAGTAAGACTTAAGGTTCCCACACATTGACTGTAGCTTAATATTCCAACATCAGTCCCATGTCGCCACATTGGCTGCACAACATGCTAAAACCAGTTCAACAGGCTAAACTACAAAATAAACAGTTCAAAAACTCACAGCCTTCAGTTTGAATTTGGGTCAGGACGGCCGGAATTGATCCATTATTGAGCCTGAACAGTTACAGACCCTCTCTGAGACAGCAGTCTGGACAAAAAGCACACTCATGTTGCCATCAAAAATAAACTGTCCACCATCTTGCTCTTTTGTCCTCTGAGCCTGAGCCTGGGGACCGATGTTGTGATTTGCGCTGGTTCTTTGACATGGTGTCATTTAGTTTGGAGCCGAGTGAATGTTTAGTAAGTTATGCCTACAAGTTTCCATTAGCTAGAGCAAGTTCAAAGTAGCAAAAACAAGAGTGTTTTGACTTTCTGTCTCATAAATCTTATAGTCAGCTAAACCATACGATTATTACAACATAAACTTTGTTGAGAAAACATGCCTCAGTATTTTCATTTGTAATCAGTGTTATTTCTAACAATGAATAACCAATCACTCAAACATGAAATACGCCAGCTCTTCGTTGTTCTCTCTTGCCCTTGAAAATAAATGACTTAAAAGCACCTTTCTCCTGATGAACACCAGAGACGTTGTGAGAGAAGGGACAAACTGCTTACAGCATTTTGAATAAAAAGTTCTGACTGCCTTTAATTTGTGAATGTATGTACCAGATGATATTGGCTATCCCTCTCGAAGCTTATTTGATTTAAGTTAGCCAATAGCTAATTTCATTTCGATCACTGCAGAGGCTGAAAAGCAGTGCATTTTTTTGCTATCATATCTTCTACCAATGTATTTTCACAGATGCAGACCCTTAACTTGGGACAATGTTATTTACATTCCTGCCATCTGCAGAGGATGTTAAGCTAGTGGCAGCAATATGCTTTTAAAGAAGAAAACTGTGAGCCAAAATAAAACACTGCAAGGTTTAAAGCAAAAAAAGACATTTTGCTTTGTGAAGTAAGAAACTTAATGTCTGTTGCAAAAGACAAATGTGAAAAAAAAAAAAACATAGTTGTTTATGATTAGAACTCAACATACACAGACATGACAGTCAGTCTTTCTTTCACTTTTTATTATTTCCTTTACCCCCTGCTTACCTCTCTCACACACAGCACACACACACACAGACACCTCACACCTTTCAGGCCATGTGTTAATACAGTCCATTTTGTTCTTTCACAGCCACAAGCAAAATGATTCCCCAGTGGCCTGTTGCATAGAATTTTGTCAAATTGGGGACAGGCACAAAGAGACAGGACAGACACAGGGACGTGTTGTCGGTCAAATGTTATGAACCACATAATGTGGAATGTTTAAGCCTGCCCTGGTGGGCATCACAGTCCACTGATTTTAAGTATGCATATGAAAGTACTTGTCAAAAATTTTGTGCTTTTACAGTAAACTTTCAAATTACGGCTACACTGTCTACCTTTGATATTAGTGGGGGGTCAGTTTGTAATGTAGTAGATCAAAAACACAAGCTACAGGAGTAACTGCACCAATGATGTTAAAGTGAAGTCGGCATGTTGTGCAGAGGTGTCCTTGGGCAGGGACACTGCTCTGGATGGCGATGTCATTGGAATGTGTATGTGTGTCTGTTCATGATGAGTCGGTTTGCACACTGTATAGAAACCTCTGCCATTATTGTAAGAGTTTGTGTGTGAGTGGATAAATGTTGACATGTATTGTACAGCACTTTAAGTAGTTTGATTCTTTTTTTTTTTAAAGCACAGCATAAATACTGTTCATTCACTGTTTACCTGGTAGAGGAAGCAAATGAGACAATCAAGTCTTTATCAATGGTTTCTGTTTGTATGTTCGAGAAGACGAGTGCAGCACCAAATAATGGTTAAGGAAATAGACTTTTTAGGGTGTATTTAAAATGTATGAGACGGTGCTCTGTGTTCGCCAAAAATCAGTTGAAGAAGTTTAACCATGCAGAGATGTAATTAAGGAAAACTTTTACCATCCGCGCCTCATTAGTCACTATGCCAGCTCTGCGGTAACAACTCTATAGTCACAGACGTCTTATACATCTAATTTAGTTGTATTTTCATCTTGCATCCCCTTTTTTTCATCATACTTTAAGTTACTGTATACGAGACATACTATATTCAGAAGCACTTGTCTGCATTTCATACCTTTTGCATCACCTTTGTGGTAAAACCATCCCAGCAACCAGCCTGAGAGCAGGAGGCTTAGATAAACTGCAGCACGGAGGAAAGACATATGCTGAGGAATCATTTGAGATGTAATTACAAGTAGAGCTAAATTGCAACATGATGACTCAGACTATCACACACGCAAGGACACACAGGGAAGCTGCTCAGCATTCAAATTTAATATGACTTTAACAAAACTCTCTCAGTTTCCTTATAAGCAAATTACTGACACCTCTGTGAGAATGCAGATGACTTTGCTTTAGCCAGAGAGCCGAGAGGAAATGTGGTGTGACGAATTCTCCTAATGATATGATACACATACTGTAATTCATTAATGGATGCATCTGCTGAATAATATTCTAACTTCCATAATGAAGATAATTAAGAGCACTCATCCCTTTCTCCCCAAATCACTGCACTCGCATAGACTGTGGTTGTATAATTAATGTCCTGAAATCAGTAATTAATAGAAAGGTTGGCATGCACGTAATTCTGCAATTTAATCTATTAAGCCTTTGATTTCAGAGTCAATTCACTCTGCTGTGGAGCAGCTCAAATTTTAATTTGTCTTTTCACAAGCTGCTGTTAGTGTTTTTGTCTCCCCTTCTCCTTCACTTTGTCTTTTTCACTTTTGTTAAGCTTTTAATGAAGATTTTGAGGCTGAAGCTGATGATGAGTCTGTTTTTCCTGGACTTGATTCAGCTGTTTCTCCATCTGGCGTTCGAGCACCTGGGGTAAGCCTTCCCCTACAAACTGCTTTTTCCTCGCCTTTCCAAGGTCTCCTTCTGTAAAAGGATTTTCCATTTTTGTTCTATTTGTTTTTTCTGCTGCTTCTCTTCTCTATTCTTGTTTCCAACCCTCATGTGTGGATTTCAACCAAAAGGATGAACCTACATATAAAAAAAGAGGCTTTTCTTTGAACATCAGGACCTTTTTCTGAACAGATTCAACACAAAATTCGTGTATAGGAAGTTCTGAGTTTCTTCTTAAATGCAATCTTACATTAGTTTGATATTTATACAACTATTTTAGCTTAAAATATTGGCTTTCCCGACATCAATGTGGGCAAATGAAATGGCGACTGAAATTGGAACTTGCACAGTGAACAGCCTGAGAGGCCAGATTTGATAACACAGTGTAGCACAGAGCTCCTCAGCTCTAATGAACACTACAGATGTGTCAAGCAGGGGAGGAGGGGTATGCCAACAGCAATGTAAACAGCAGCCAATTACCTGCCTGGATGACAATTCTTTACTCCTGCTTAGTTAGCGCACACACACGTGAAGAGGCCAGCACATCTGCTGCAAGGCCTACACACACAGCTATCATCCACTGAACTGCCATGAGACATCTCAAGCGTGTGTCCTTTCAATATAAGTCATTTTGGTTTGTATAATTCAGCCAGTACAGTCCATTTTGAAAAAATATGTATATGATCTATTTGTACCATATTGTTTGAACACAGTTTGTGTATATATTTGTATGGTACATGTAAGATCTGGAAATAATGTTTGACATGCAATGACAACAAAGTACTGCATGCAAGTGATTTTGATCTGTTGTGTTTTTGAATTATATTTGACATGAGCATGAAGTATGAAAAGCAGATATTTAGTGTGTAGTTGCATTATAATGTTTATGTTTCATTTTTCACCAAAGTAAAAAAATATGTTTCTGCTGTTGCACCACTCTGGTATACTGTTTCTTTTCTTAGAACAAGTAAATTTAGCTCACACTGGCATTATAAATGCTCATGTGGAATTGATAATAAGCAAACACAAAATTTTACAGCGTTCAAACCAAAAACAAGCAGAAAAGGCAGAGAGAATGAGTGAGAGAGAGAGAGATTGAGCCTCAGGCAAGATTGGCCCATGTGAAGGTCTGCCCTGCTGTGATCTAGATGCTATATCGTTGTCTTCTTTATGTAAGAGTTACATAACAGATGAACTGTAGATGTTCATTGCCTCCACATTTTGGGAGAATCTGTTTTAATGTCTTCATGCCTTGAGGAGGGGGGGGGGGTTAACCTAAGGCCAGAGGGTCGTATACTGTTTGATCCAGCCTGAGAGGTAATACAGAAAATACACAAAATTCCCCAGATAGCCTTTGTTTTTCTTCAGATAAGAAGGAAACACTATAAAATACTGATAGCAGATTAACATCCTTACAGAGTGTGTCCTAAACGCTGCACTCACTTAGCAGTTATGTGTCAGTGATGACATTACATGCATCACTGCTGCTGCCAAAAAAGGGAAAAGTTAAAAAGGATAAATGTGCTCTTCAGCAGACTTTAGGATCCTGTCAAACAGTTTTCCCAATGCTGCATTCTGACAGAGACAATGTGTGACAGGCAGGTTTTGCTGTGATTAAGGTAATGGCAAAAAAGCTAAAATCTCAGTTAAAAGGAGAAATTGTGAAGGTGTGCTTAAATGGCACTTTGAAGCTGCTAGCACTGGACAGAAAAAAAAACTTTTCTTTGGGTCAGTTTGTGAAGAAGAATTCATGGAGATGAAGGGAAAACCTGTCCTTGAGCTCAGGGATAGCAAGTGACTGTACGGTTATGCTTTCACTGTGGATATTACCATACATATTTGACATAATTTAAATATTTTGAAGCAATTTTAAAGCTCTGGCAAATCCGAGTGGAAAGAGGTAACACTGCATTTTCATGCATTTTCCCTATCTGCAAGAACAGAACCTTGCTATGACTTACTATGACTTGTAAAAATCCTGGTGAGTGTGCAAAATGTTTCCAGGGATTTGGTGAGAGGTTTCAGGACATGAAAAGTAAACACAAGCACCTTGACATGTTTGCAACACTGATTTCTGATGAAAAAACAACCAATATACTTGACACCCTGGAACTATCCGACCTACCCAAACCAGAAAACAAGCTGTGAGAAGTCTTTTTATAAACACCACCATCTGAATCCAAACCCTAGCCAAAGAGAAGAAGTGCCAGCCATCACATCAGGGGTTACTTTGACATTCATGTTCATGATTTTGCATGGCTCAATATAGAATACTATAAACTTGAGAGGTTAGGTTTCTGTTTCAGAGGTCTCGGCTCTTTAACATTCCTATGAAAAGTAGGCTCTTATACACCAAGTAAACCTTGGATCTTTTATGCAGTCTTGTGAAATTAAAGGAAAATAATGGCCACTCGCTGAAGAAAACGAAGCTTACATCTGAAAACTGTATCTTGAAGGCAGATGATAACTTTTTTAGAGTTAATAAATTCAAAGTTAAGATTGCAGCAGTGCGATACTATGTGTTTAGATGAAAGATGTTCCGACATTACTAAACCCCGTTTCTCACAGCTAAATTTCAGCTCTAATATTAGAAACAGGGCATCCTTCTACATCTTACACTTAGGTGCTATACTTGATCTATATTTTGCTCTAAAAATAGCTCCTCAAACACACATGCATAGAACAAATCAATTAGATCTTGATCACATTAGATAAAGAAGCAGATGAACAAATGCATGCTGTTTGCATTGTGTGCCCGTTTTCCAACCTTCCTGCATATAGTCATCAAGTTGAAGCATTTAAAAGTCCCTGAAAGGCAGCATAGCTTTTTTTTTCCTGTATGGGCAGACAGTAATGCACGGTGACAGGTCTTGACTGAAAGTAGCTCATTATGCTGCACTATGAAATAAAAGAAAATCAATATTAGTAATGCCTGGCTTCCCACCAAAAGAGATACAGCGCTCTGCTCACTTTCATGTCCACAGTGCCGTATGATAAAAAATAGAGAATGTGACTATTTTTAATAAGTTATTGCTGATTTTTTCTCTTGAATTGAGTAAATAAGAACATCCTTGTTAGAGTAGGTAGGGTATTTGCAGAGATTTGAATTCAACGAGCTGTAAAAGTGGCTTTCCTTGCAGCAGGCTGACGATGAGCTAGTTGAAAGATATAGTGTGGTGCGGCTACAATATCACTGACAGAAGGAACATGCCTCTCTTGAGTACATAATCATATTTCACTGCAGAATGTGGCGATTGTGATATAATGTACATCTGCTTTGTGCTTTTAGGCAGAACACGGGCACCACTGTCTCTGGGGTTTCTCAAGACGGTCATACTTTATGATGCAGAAAGCCTAAATCTCATTAAGTGCTATAATGCTAACACACGAGTCTACAGCGCCTTTGCAGTGTGTGAAGCACCCAGAACTAAAGTGGCCTGACTTTATTCTGACGGGGCAAAAGCCAGGGCTCATGCAGGCCTCCCAGGGGCTTAAATTAGTCACACCCCTGTCCCTCTGTGGCCTCTGAAGTCCTCTCACTTCTCCTGCATAGGGTTACACCCTGTCTCCAGTGGCGGGCTTACTTTAAAGCCCAACCCACATACTGTACCAAGACACGAGCTATCTTTGAAAATAACCTTGAGAAAGTAGGGCTGGAGGGGAGGGTTTTGGTACACTTGATTTGTCTCCTCTATAATAAGACTACATGATTTGGCCTCTCCAGAGAGCCTGTCACAGAGCAGTCGATGCTGAATGCTGCCCTCTAAAAGTACTGGAAGACCAACAATGCATTTAATGGTTTGCCTTAATGCACTGCAGTTATGTAAGCTCTGTGTTAAACAAAAATTAAACGTGTGGGTGACAGTGAAATAGTACATAGCCAAGCACCTTATTAACCTGATAAATATGGCACATCTGTGTTGCACTGTGCTGTGCGCTCTGCCTTCAAGAGGATAAATGTTTATAAAGGAAGCTATTTAATAGGCCTGTGAGAGAAATTTGATATATTTGGTAAGCCGGCTCACTGTCCTACTTTCTTTTAAAAATCAAGGTAAGAAACATGCCTGAGATTTTGTTGGCTATTTCAGAGAGTTGAATGTTTCTCCACTTTATATGATGTGCACATGTGAGCTCACATACGGCACACACTCATCCCAAAGCCCCCCCCCCAACACCTTTCTTCTGTCTATCAGAGCTGCCCTGTGGCCAGAACTACTGTCAGCTCTGTGACGCCTGCTATGAAATATTCACTGTACCATGAGTCATCTTCAGTCTGCAGGGAGAGCTGTGCTTGACTATCCTGTTCCCCGATCAGACTTGGCTAAGAGGAGTCGCTGTTCACTTTGATCCTTTGCTGGGCCTCCTGACTAAGAGCTGTCTCTTCCAGTGCCACGCTGGTTCCTTATACACGACTCTTTTTCTGTCATGCCAAGCTGACCTTGTCTCTCCATCTTCAGTATTTACCAGTTCCTACCTTGAGTTAGATAAGTCAGGCAGGTGAAGAAGCTATACTATAGGTATATCGATGAAAAGAAAGAAAGACGGCTGAGTAACAACTTGTAGCACTTTGACAGTGTCAGATTCTCTTAATGCACAGCTCACATTGTTGCTGAGGAGGAGCTGTTGGTGATTAGTGGAAGAGTACGTACAGTATGTGAGAGGCAATGACGCTGCTTTAGGGTCTTGGTCATAAAGAGACCATAAATTAACAGAAACAAAGAATAGCATCCCCCTAGGCAGCAGTGATTAATCTCACTTTGGGCTTTTAACTCGGGAGCCGGGCAGCAGCATGTTCCTAAGTCAGCCGGCATTTGCCTGGTCATTTATTCATTAGAGAGCCCTAAAGAACGGAGCTCAGACACCTCAATTGCTACTGAAAAAAAAAATTGTCTCTTATGTTTTGCTGCTCATTAATTTCAGTACCAAGTGGCACTCGAGTTGTAAATATTTGCCCTTTTAGAACAGAATCGCTTTGCAGACTAAAATAAGCTGTATTTGATTGACAGTGCAGTTTGATTTTCTTTTCAGTCTTACGTGTCACTGATCCTCATAAGTCCTTAATGCTTGCTGCACACCCCGGAGACACACACCACAGCAACACTTTCACTTTAACATTTACTTTAAAAAAAAGCACCTGCATAGGAAACAAAGTGTACTGTCTTTATTAGCACTCACACAGATGTATAATTGGGCTTTTCACATCTGCAATTTTACACATTATGTCAAAACTACGATCTACTGCCTCACACAGAGTCACTCTTAAAGGTTCAGATCCATATGACTTTCCTCAAAAACGGAAATCAACTGTAAAAAAAAGAGAAAATGCCTGTCTTTGATTTTTCCCCATCTCAGGTCAAGGTGGCTGTTAGTTTGTAAATCCTGCTTAGAGTATTAATAGGACACAGTTCATTGATCCTGACTAAAAGTTCTCAGTGCATTGTACTTTTAATTCACAGCAGAGGAGAAAGCACTTCAAGGACAAACAGAGCTGCCTGCAGGCGTTACAGACAGTTCATTTGTGTCCAAAATGGTGGACTAATGAGATACATACAGGCCAGAGTCAAGCGTCCTTCAGTGTTTAACACAGGAACATGTCCTCTGCTTCATCAGTCCCTATTGGTGAACTGGTTAGTGTCCCCCAAAGTGATCGATAGAAGAGCAGAGTGTGTCTGAGTCGAGGCAGTAATGTGATTAGACTTTCTCAGCTGGCACCAACGAGCCTTTGGTATGTTGTTATATCTGCAGTTGTTGAGTGTCATGAAAGTAACCTTTCTTTTTGAGAAAGCACCAGTATTTTCTCATTTTTATCCCAGATTGTTGAGAAAGAGAAGGTTTTTAAAATGTCAAGAACTGTTCAGTCGCCTTGAAAGACAAAACTCTAAAGAATGTTATGTCCTTGTTATGTGCTTTTTTTTACCCACTGGACCTGTTCTGTACTTGTTACTAAGTGAATAAGAGGCTGATATTGACTTTGGAACTAAAATGTCAATGAGGACTGAAAGACAATGCTTTGAATCCTTGTGACAAGCAAAATGACACTGTTGGCGATGTGAGCAGAGGGTGAATATTGAACCTGGCACTCATCTCACCAGAGAATTGAGATGTAAGTACCTGCTGTTAACAGACCTCCTAATCAATGAGGAGCAGCCACCAAGACTTCTCAGCAGGAGTTTTCATCTGCTTCACAAAATAAGGAACCAAGCAAGGACACGCCGTGGTCTCCCTCAGAAACAACAGAAACTACAGATTTTTTTTTTAAAAGCACATCAAAGATGAAAAAGCTCAACCACTGCTTTGTCATTCAAGGGAGAAATTCAATCTTTTCCCATCTTGAGAGTGCAATTAAAACTTGACAGCAGCAGTAAGTTTGACTTGGTCTTTTTTAAAACCAATCTCAAACTTGTTTGAGTTCTTTAATAGCACATAATTATATAAGTGTCCTCATATTTGAATTGCTCTAATGAGTGTAATTTGGAACGGTCCTCCTGGCATCAAGAGGCTGCAGTGTTGTTCTTTCGACACCTGCTGCCCTTGAGGGAAAAACCGGAAGAAAATTTCTGCTGATAGAATCAATTAACTGTTCTGACAAGTTCCTATAGTAATCACAGCAGAAAGAAAATTGGGGGGCAGTTAGGGCCAATCAAAGAGACGCGCAATCCGAAATTAAATGACCATCAAGTTTTAGCCATTACTCAGGCTCATGGTCATTGCTGGGTGAAGAGAAGAGAGATCTACCATGTCTTTAAGAGAAATGATCTCTATCTATCTATCTAGCTATCTAGCTATCTATCTATCTTTTCATTATACAATATAGAAATGTTTGTGTATTTATACATACATGATAGATAGATAGATAGATAGATAGATAGATAGATAGATAGATAGATAGATAGTGATGGGACTCGATTAAAAAAATTGATCTAATTAATTAGAGGCTTTGTGATTAGTTAATCTCAATTAAATGAAATTATTAAATTAATTAAATTTGTCATTTTTTTGTCTGTGCTAGCTGCAACATGTTTGGCATTGAGGTGGTAGCGGAGGTTGGAAGAGCTCCGGTGATAGGCAAATTCTTGCTTACACAATTTGTGCACACATCCAGTTTTCCACCTGGTAGTTATTTTCCGCACAACAAATTACTCATCCCCTATTTTTATTTATTTATTTAATTTTATATTTTATAAACATGCAGTAAATGATCGGAGCCGGAGTCGAACTCGCGTGGAGGACGAAGCTTCCGCACATGGGACGACCACCCTACCGACTGAGCTACGCCAGGAACTCGTGCGAATGTTCCGCGCTGTTTGGAGTGCAAAAAAAAATTGTGATTAAATGCGTTATTTTTTGTTGCATTTTTTTTTCTGTAATTAATTAATTGCAATTAACGCAATAAAGTCCCAGCCCTAATAGATGGATAGATAGATAGATAGAGAGAGAGAGAGAGAGAGGGGAGAGATAAACATTCTAGCAGTGTAATTTGTATAGTTTTATAGGAAACAGTACATATTAAAGAGCAGTTTTGGTTTCATCAGTACAGAGATCAAAGTTGAACACTGTGACAAAGTGACATCAATCAATTTCCTTGAAGATGTTTTTGTTCCTTATTGCCTTTAGAGTTAAAGGGAGAAACATGCTTCTTAGACAAATTCACTTTCTATCAAGAACCTAAAAAGAAAACTGTGTAAAATTTATGGTGTCTTCCTTTTTTCTGCTTCTTCTGACTTGCATGCAGTTTCAACAGAGCATTACATTTGTTGTGATCAAGGTCAGTTCTCATCCTCCAGACCTGATTTTCCTTGTCGGTATTCCAAGCACCTCAGAAGACTCTGGCAACCGTTTTTACTTGGCAGATACCTCCCCGAGCCGTTGGGGCACACGGAAGACACGCACTCTGAATAGTCGATTCTTCCAACCTGTGGTCAGCATTCCACATGCGTCCCTCGAAGCTAAACGCTCTTCCTCTGCTCTCCTTTCAAGCCCTCTGACAGGAAGGATGCGATATTGCACCTGGCCTCTTTCATGCACCCCCCCGCCCCTCGCCTCTGCCTCGGCGTGGATCTGTTCCACCACTTCACACTAATTGTTCATTCCTTCTCTTCCTTTTATTCCACTCTGACACCTCCTCCCTGTAGAGCCCCAGCACTCACGTCTTGAGAAAAGAGGACAAATCATTATTCAAAATATTAAACAGATGAGTTCGTAAGCAAGGACAGCTCTGCGGCCCAGGATACTGAAACAGTGAAACCTGCCCCACGTCTGTTTTTTTGATCTAAGCAGAGTTTCAGTGCAGCGGACCTGCTGTATCTGATGCCAGAACGATAAAAACAACATCCTACTGCTCAGCTTTCGAAGCTCTGTGTTGTTTAATGAATCCCAATCAGCAGGAACAACCTGGCAAAAGATCTCAATCAAACTTCATTTTCTTATCTAATGACTCCCTTTGGGACTTCCAGGTCCTAGCCCGATGCACCTCAGAGTCATGTCTGGCTTCTCTGATAAACATCCTGGACCCAAATGTGAATCCCTGCTCATTAAACTGCACTAAATCAGGAGAACATGCGAGCAAGTTTAATGTATTTTTACATGATACACATTTCAAGGATAAGTTTGAGTTGTCTACAAATGTGCAGGCTTGGCTCATTTTAGTTCTTATCAAAAGTGCAGGTCATTCCGTTGTTTGTGCTTACATTGCACACCAGTGAGCTGTTTTTTATTGGCAGTGAAGCGTAAGCAAAGTGTTTTGCACTTTATTGCTGCTGGTTTCTGTATAGAGAATTTTCTCACTTCAGCATTAACATTTTTTATTGGCAAAAGAATGCAGCAATTTTCTTTTTTCCATAATTTAATTTAAAACATGTTTGAATTGTTACACATTATAAAAGTTGTTGCTGCCTGCATGAAGCTGACATTTGCACTCAGAATTGTCAAAGTGCAAAGTTATTCTGAGGCAGAACTTTGAACACCAACATATTGAGAAATTCAGATCAGACTGTTCAAAACCAGACACCAGTGATTCTTGAAGTTTTTACATCAGGGACCCATAAACTGACACAAATTACAACTCTGACCCTGATAGTATTTCTGCTTTGAGTTTTATAACAGAAAAAGTATGAAACCCACTAACAAAATAGTCATACATTATGTAATTGTGTTCATTACCAATGAAATTATGGTGAAAATAAATGATTCCCCTTTTTGCTGCAGACCCATGGAGCCTCACTACAGACCCTTGTGGGTCCTTTGACTCAATTTGCAAACCGCTGCTGTAAATATTTGATTTGTTGTTAGAAAATATTCAGCTGCCCTGAAAATAGCAACAACTCAACCATCAACACCATCTTGAAAGTATAAATAAAATACAGCAATAAAGACACAAAATAATGTCACAAGATCAGAATAAAATATCATTTCAAAAAAGATTTCATATACAATGCAGCTTACTCACTGCATTAAAAAAAAGAGTGAATTTATTTACAAGTTCCAGCATTTACAGGCTGATATACAAAACATCAAAGACTCTTTGTACAGTATGTGGCTCTAAAAAATGAACCAAGATTATTCGAGTTATGCTCAGCTTTTATTTACACAGATCTCAGTCTAAACAGACAAAAGTGAAGGTCTTTTATTATGTATGCCAGTGCCACTTCAGAACTAAAGGTGCAGTTTCTGAATATTTTTTTACTCTTAAAAGCCATCGTCAATGATCCTTCTGTCACATATGAGAGTGATTAGGGATTCATTACAACACGGCCTGTCAGTGCTCGGCCTGTGTACATGTGTGCAGTGGATCAATGGTGATTCTCCAGCATGGAGCCTGGCCTTGTCGTGTGGTGCGGGGGGGTGTGCGGAGAAAGGAGCCGTTGGATTAAAGCAGCTTTGTCTGTGCGTAAGTGGATTATCAGCAGGTAGAGTGCTCCCTGTGTTTCTCCAGCGATTGTGTTAGTGCACTTCCTGCCTGGCCACAGAGAGGACCATCTGCCATTTAGCTCTGATGGATGGTCCCAAGCAGACGTCAGTCTCCTCCTCGCAGAACACCTGCTGAATCCTGATCAGACTGTTGGCTTGTGTTAGTAAAGCCCATCACTTTGAGACACGATAGTATCCGTGTCTCGCTGCTGAGGTTCAAACAGGACCACCACACACACACACACACACACACAAACGCACACTCAGAGATGTAAAACAAGGTTAACAGATTTGGGTGCTTAACCAATGTGGCATTGTTCCAATACACACTACACCAGCAAGACATATAAACAAGCCTCATTATGGGCTGCATTATGGCCATTGCTCATTATATCCACGAACAGACTGTAATATTTTGACTGGCAACAAATGAACGTAGCTGTGCCAATTCTTAACAGGATTGTGTGTCTTGAAGCATAAGCTCACCCAGTGACAAAGTACAGTATGTCTACTTCTTGCACACAAGAGAAAAGAGAGCACCAAAGGGACAGACAAGAAAAGAAAACCAGATGGAGGAGGAGGAGGAGGAAGGAATGAAGATGCAGTTCACAGAGACAAACATCACAATCGAAAATATCCGCCTGTACAAAGGAAATCAAAGTTATGCTGTAACCCCATGGATCAGACCACTGGATCATTCAAACATTAAAACAGAAGAAACTTTAGAAGAAGAAGAGAAAACAGCCTTTCATGTGACAGGTTGGGAGACATAAATGAGAGGACAGAATTTATCCATATATAATAACAGAGAAGATCTTAGAAATAAGAGCTGAATTCTTTGGTGACAAAAAAAAATGTCAGGTTGTCAAGTAGCCACCAATAACTGCAAGATGTACAAAACAGGAACAGGGAATTTACAAATGGATATTTTCATGCAGAAAACCTTGTGTACTTTGGCACATTTGAATATTAGAATGCAGAATGTGATAGCAGCTTACACATGACAATTTATTTTTCATTCTGACATCCAAAAATAAGCATAAAAATGTACGCTGACACTTTTGGGTTTTTCGAGCTTTGTTGTTTTTTCGCAAGTATAAAAATTTCACCAATAACAATGCAGATTATTTTGATATGGCATGTAATATACATGAGGCTTGACAGTCTGCTTGCATTGTATTGGACGTCCTGGGGTGTGTGTTAGTAGATAAAAGCTCTCAGGCTGCATCTGGATCAGTCTTATCAAGACACACTGGCGTATCGTTTTATTATTACCTCCTCTACCATTGTCGCATTGATTACACATTGAAGGGGGAAAGCTTTTTCCCCATTAAGACATTTGTACACTTAATAGTAACTATTTTGTGTGGTGAATCAGTGCCAGTCAAGGAACAAAATGGTTTTGTTGCAGTGTGAGGGCTATTGACCCTTTTAGTGTGGCAAGCATGCTCACAGTCAGATCAGAAGCCCTGATAGCCACCAAAAAAGCAGCCAGAAGAAAGACCCTGTCTCCTCCTGACACCCATCTCCCACCACTCGTCGCTTTATCTCATCATGCCTGTCAAGAAATAAATTAGAATACAGCAAACGCAGGGAAAACCAGAGCCGTGTCCTTTGTGTCACACATGACATTGGCTGCCAATCTCATTTAGCCATAAGTGCTTCCATTATTTCATGCATGTGCATTTTGAGGCTGATTCCAGTTTGATGCATGACTCAGTCTGAAAATAAAATGCTGTCACCTTTCAAGTTATGAAAAATGAACTTCCATTATGCTGATGTGACGCACATTACACATGTAATCACTGGTAAAAATCTTTATTTGCAGAGCAGTGGAACTTTAGTTAAAAGTATAAAATAGAATTTGGATAATATTTCAAATTCACAGTGATGATGGTTTTAAGTGCATTTTAAAGAAGCAGTCCTTTACCTCTTAAACTGTTTATTTCTTAAAGAGTAGTCTTATAAAGGTCTTCTACACTTACTAAACCTTAAAATGGAAACAAAGATTCTCATCTGTATGAAATGGTCCAATGATCTCATACTGTAACATGAAATTGCAGATGAGGCACTCGAAATCAGACTAAGGAAGCACAGCAGATGTGGTGTAAAGAGCCTGTAAAGCTTTAAGTCACCAGAAAGATGGCAGGCAGATCAGAGAGTTAGGGCAAGCGAGCAGGTGTCAGAAAGTTGTTGGAAACCAGCTCCAGGGGACGAGCTGCTTAGTGATGGTGGGCAGGTGAAGTTTACCAGGCCGACTAGGTCAGATTTCACGATGAGTGTGTCAGATGGCTTTACAGCCAGGGAAGGGGAGTTAAGTTAGTTTATCTTGATATCAGGTCTTTTGTTAGACCAACTTTTGTGTACCTAGATAGTGGAATAAAAAAAAATAACCCACAGACATCTACAAAGCGTGATCCCTACTCTCATTGATCCCAGAGGGGATTGTAGATTCAGTCACTTTAAAGTTGCAGTCGTAGCTTATAGTGTAAAATTGTCAAGCATCTCTGATGGTACTTAACATGTCAGTCTGCAGTGATAAGATCTGCTCATGGAAATATGACGATCAGAAGACAATGTTCCTGGGAATGCAGAATTTATCCAGTGCAGATAAAAGAGGGTTAGTGTGCACATTCTTGTAATCTTTTACTGCTGTGGCTTCCAGCTGTTTCTGCAGCTCTGCAAACCTGGTCACCAACACCGCTGAACTCTTTAGCTCACAGTCATGAAAGCTTTCGCCTTCTCCTTCCCTTCATTTCCACATCCTGTTTATTCTGCCACTCTATGAGAGAGATGTGTTTTGTTTAGTCATCCGGAAAAACCAAATCCAAAAGAACAGGAATAGCCAGATATCAACTTTAGCTGTCTTAGCATCAGCTGGTGGGCTGTAATCAACCTGTGTGTGAAATAAATGACACCATCCTGATGAGAGTGTGAGCAGTAAACAGTACCATCAATCAAACCAAATAAGACAGGCAATGCAACATCCTATTGTGTAATTTGGCATGCAGATGAGAGGACACTTCAAAATAATCACAAACTTGCTTGCATGTCTGTGTCTGTGCTAACACATGCCAGTGTTTGCATGCATGCCAAATTGCCAATCATTCCAAACTTATCATGCTTCTTTCATACAGAGAAGCAAGATGAACAAATATCATTTATTTGCAATGACCGCATTAAAAATGTAATGTGTTGCACCCCTTAATCTTAGTGTAGGCTATATCCCTGACCATGCTCTGTGCTGTCTTTACCTGTTGTATGGTCCTCCCAGATAAGGAAAACAGTCCTGGAGGGAATGACTCATATCTCACCAATCGGATACACATATCAAGTCCATGCCTGTGTGCATCTTGGAGTGTTACACTCTGCCTGCCTCTCAATAATAACCCTAAATCTTCACCATAGCTCTCCATCCGCCGCTCACTGCCTCAGGCCACTTGTATTCTATCAAAACAAAGTATATGGCCATCTCAGTCTTCCACCACCTGCAGTGCCTTTTACTGCCCTTCCCATGAGCGCCAGAGCGCTGATGTAACTAAAATACACACCCACTCACCTCACTGCCGACAGGTGGAATGGTTTTCCCTGCAACACTGAACACACCGCAGAGGCGAAGATCGGAAAAACATTGCTCACTTTGGTTCCCCATGATTCTCACTTCACATCATCACAGAGAATCATCGCACATTTTAAAGTCAGTATTTAATCTTTGAATGCTTGCTTAACCCCAAGGGGTCTCACTGAATGGTAACAGTCACATCTAGCCGGCGTCTGAAACCAAAGTGATCCGACTGTCTGTCAAATAGAGCCCCTCCACATCTGCCTCCCCCAACCACCCCCTCTGCATCCCTATTTGACCCAGTGCTGCTTTCATCTTCCTCCTCCGACTACAAAGTGAATGCTGTGCTGCTGCTGCTGCTGCTGGGACCCATCCAGCCAAGGAAGGAGTCTACCACTCAGACACTGACTACGAACCATAAAATCACCCCCACCCTGCCTCGACTCTCCCTCTCACTCTCTCCTCTTTCTTTCCTTGTCTCGCTCCCTGCAAGCTCATAAACACCCGGGCTTCCATTTTGCAGAAAAGACATTTTTCCGTAACTGCTGTGCTGTTCGTTTTCTGGACTGCAGGATTACAGGTTATATCCAGGCCTCCAGATATACACTGGCAGACCAGTGTCCCACTGACCCTCCAAAGCCTGCAATTTAGCAGGGTTATTTATGGAATGAGGAGAACACATCCTCCCCGCCTGCTCCTCTTTGCTTTCATGATGCTGGACAGCCGCAGAGGCCCTTCACACTTATGCCTCAGCCCTCCACTGCTTGGTGAGCATGGCACTTTCTCTGTGAGCCTCAATCCTATTACCCCTCCACGGCCTCGTGGTGGGGCGATAAGAGCAGCCCGGCGTCCTGCAAGAGGGGTAGTGCTGAGTCTCTTTTAGCTGTGGTAGGTGGTTTAACCACGTGGAGAATGCTCAACACAGCTTTTGCTCTCATCATTTCAGTGGGAATTAGCTTTTGCAAGGAAGTGTGTGTGTTTATTAAAGATGAAATTGCCAGAGAAAAATAAACCCAAAAGTGGCTGTCACAACATCTGCAGCACAAGACATATTGAATTAGACATTGTGATGAAAATACGGCAGGATTTAGATTTATGATGTCTGCATAGATAACAGAACTATGAATACATTTGTAGAACAAAAGCAATGCCATACAATGCTGAAAAACAAGTTTGCATTTCGCATGTTTGATTCTATGTCATAACCAGGGGTTAGGTGCAATACATTTACACAATGTAGAACATTGCATGTAACAAGAAAGTGTCATTACTGGGATAATTTATTGCCACAATTCAATTTCCCATCTTCACTTTATTGCACAGTCTAAAGTAAAAGTGTATCTCCTCTTGACTCCTTAAATTGTAGCAACAGTTGGTACATGCTGGTTGTCTCATGAGGCAAAAGGAAATTTACATCCTGAATTTAACACCCGCTCACATATGCATGAGTAAACTTTGTACACACTGAGACAAGCACGCAAACACACTCGCAGAGACACAGTCGCCTCGCAAGCAATGTGATATTTATCCACATTGTACTGTATGTTTATGCAAATAGCAACGATTTCTGTGCAGTGCTTTGAAAAATGTAGTCGACTACAGTACATCTCACCATGTTCCTGTCTCTGCTGTGTGCTACCAGGGGCCCTGACACTGTTAGATATATTAAAAGAAGACGGCCTATCTCATCCTCCTCTCACCACCCAAAAGGAAATGAATGTCACCTCATTGAAATTGGCTCTCTTTCATTGCAAAGGAGTGATATTATTTCAGATGTCTATGTGCTATTTGGAGCTGCCTTTTTTTCCCCCCTACATTTTTTAAAATGCACCGAGTTTCACTGGCCTTCGATTGCCTTAAAAAATCCTGATGCAAAAACACATTTGAAGCTGCAAGTTTAGTGTACACAGTTTATTTGTGTGTGTGAGGCAGCTTGTGTGTCAGCTGACAGTATGTTTCGTTGTAACATGTGTAACAGTGAAAGTGCTGACAGTGCTCTTAACCCTCTCATCAAAGCCCCAGCTTTCCTCTGAACCAGCTCCTCACTCAGGCCTTTATGTGATCATCAATCCCTGTTCAGCCCCGTGCACTGCACCTAATTACTGCAAGGCCAGCATGAGAAGTAGAAGGAGCCTCCTCTCTATGACTCTTACCCTGCGAGGGCAAGACAGAAGGAATAGGAGAAAAGGGGGAGAATAATTAAGAATCTGGTCCGTTTTCCTTTGCCACTTTCACTCCTCTCCATCTCACCAAGCTTCATCTGCATGTTTTAGAAGCTCCCTCCAATTACCGAGGCTGTACCCCCAACTGCTTCTCCATCCGCCACCAGGGGGGGCGAAGTTGTAGGGCGTGTGTGGAGATGAGGAAATGGAAGGATTCTGTGAACAGTGTGAGTTTGAATTAATGGTTTAAATGAGCAGTACTACAGGACGGAGTAAAATTGAAGGTGAAGGATATCTGCATTGAAGTTTCTGCTCTACGCACTGTGACTTTCATTCAGCCTTGTTCTGACACATGGACAAACATATGCTACAGTAGATATGTCCCTTGAGGGGTTGCCTTATACGCACTGTAAAAATAGTGGTGTGATGTCAGCAAAAGCGAAGATATGGTATGAATCAGTAGCCTTGAGGAAAGGTATAGCTGTCATATACATTCATGCAGGATTTACCCTGCTTTCTAAGAGTTATTGGCTGCCTCATGGATTATAAGTCATCAGTGAGGACAGCAGCCTTTAAATGGCAAAGCTGCAATATCAATCTTATTGAAATATTGACTGAGTAGAGACATCTGAGTTTGTAACATCCACTGCAACATACACACGTTGTAGCTTACCACCATATGCACGCACAGACAGACACACACACACACAGTAAAACCACCCTCACACTCAATCTCATTTCTCAGTTTTGCAGAATCAGCTGTAGCAGAGGTGACAATACGCCGGTGCTGAGGGGAGGATGGTGGTGAAGGTGAAAATGACTGAAACCTGACAGAGAGGGGGGTCTGGTGATTTTGATTTACCGTCACCTTTTCACACTGATTGGACCGAAGGTTAATGTTGTTCTAGGGAGAAAAAAAACTCAACATGGATGCTAACCCTACTAGTAGGCAGTATCCCCACTCCTGCATAAAGTAAGCAGGTCAAAATGGTTGACAACTAAAGGTGTGTTTTTGAGCAGAAGAAGAGTGTAGGAATAGCCTTACCACACGTGTTGGCTTTTAAGAACAAAAAAATGATAGCTATTATAATAAATTTTCCATCAGGCCTAATTATTCATTATTTCGGAGCCTGCAGAGCGAGCAGGGAAGCTCAAGATGACTTTGGCCTCTGTGAAGCTGCTATGTGAAACCCTTTCACTGTGCTTGAACAGAGAAAATCAGTTATAAAACAGCCAATTATTGCACTATTATTTCCGACCGCTTAAAATATCAGCTTTGATGGAAAAGGGCTCTCTGATGGAAAAGTTAGGTGCGCTTCACTTAATGTTAACAATGCATCCAGAGCAAGAATTATAGAGAAGAGCATTTCTGACAGTAACCACTGGCATTATCTTACATTTTCACCCTGAAAGGTATTGAATGAAGGACTTTTTTTTTCCTCCCCATGTCCGCTTCAGCTACTTTTCCTCCAGATCTGGAGTCTTTGTTTCCCTTTTTCTTTTGCCATTAGTTTCTCTCCTAAAATAGCAGACGGCAGCAAAAAGCTCTGCAGCTAATCTCCTTCCTTGTTGGTCAGTATCAGTCCCTTCCTCGCTCTGCCGCTCACTTTCAGCAGAGATTAGGATGTATGAATTCATTGGGAAGGCTGGTGGCTGTGGTAGTATAAAGGGAACACATGTGAGCCTTGTGTCAAGCTGTGTGTGCTGCACAGCCACGGATGCACTAACACTTTACACTTCTGTTGACCCCATAATTCTCAGTCTTCCCTGATTTATAACTTAGAATTGCTACAAAATCCTCTCCCCCACTCTGAATTCACACAGGGAAACCAATGCATGTCATAGCTTCTTATGAATAAAAATGGATGACATTATGAGGGTTTCATTTCAACCATGTAATGTTGCTGTCATTTCCACCTCTTGGAGCCCAATGTATACCACACCAGAGAAATATCCCCAGATCCCATGAGAGAAATTTCATTCTCACATAAGTCCCGCAACATCCTCAGAATATGAAATCAACGAGCTGGGATGGATGAAAACTAAATTGCCAGTGGGTATAATATGCAGACTTATTAAAAACATACTGCGGTCATGGGAGGAGTTATTGTGGTTGCAAGGTCATCGTGGGGACCAAACCCAATTTACTCCGACCGGTAATGGTGCCCAGAAACGATCTTGAGTACTTACCTTGCAGTGAAAGGCAGCCTCTCCTCTAATGCATTAATATCATGGCATTACTAATTACTAAATGGCCTCTTTGAAACCAGTATGAAAAGTGCCCTGCCAGAGATTTGACCCTTTCAGCCAAACAGATTGGCAGAGTGGCACCATTTCATGCAGTGGAGAACAAAACAGGGAAAGGCAAACAGAGAGAGCCAGAGAGAGTTGGTTTTAGACAACACAACAGATTAACAAAGCACCATATTAACCTTCAGGTGCATCTAATTGTCGGGAAATTGAATGCAACTCTCACTGAAGGGGGGGGGGGGTAATAAATATAATTAGCTGGCCCAGCTTACAACCTCTAATCCTGCAAATCTTCTTGAGGTCCTGAAGTGCTGTATCGAATATCTGAGTGACTCACAGAGCACTGCTTAAGCATAATTTATGTAACGTGTCTGCCTATGTCCACATTCGTTCCATCTGGTACCCGCTGATTTTTTAAGATCAGTCGGCTTTTCTCCCATCAAGATATATTTAGCTGCGGTGTACATTGAGTACGAGGTCAGATTACTGTCACTTATCAAAGTAGAGAAACTAAGATATGAAAAATTGAAAGGATGTTTTGAAACTGCAAAGATTTGAATGTCTGAAATAATTCTTCACCATTCACCATCATGTTTTCAGTGTCATAAAACTGATGTCCAAACTTGCTTTCAGACATACAAGAAACTCTTTTCAGAAAATTAGATATTTTTTTCAAAGATTTAAGACTTCCTGCCAGTTTTTTAAACATATTTTAACAAAGGAAACAAAAACTTTCAGTCATTAAATTCCACAGATGCACCAAAAGACAAGCTATCATTTCTAAAACAATAAACAGGATTCATATGAAAAGGTTGCTTATGAACAAAACAGCAAAAGTGCTTGTGCATAAAAACAGTCAGATTTATAACACGGTGGGCATGCATGTCCTATGCTGGTTTCCCTCTATAAATCACAATCAACTCGAGATTTGGTGCATGAGAATGAGCTTCTTCTCTCACTTTTAAAAACAGTCCACAGTGGTGAATGTAACAAGGACAAAACATGATAAAAAAAATAAACCTTAAAAAAGAGGTTTCATCTATTGTGAAACTTGAGTTTTTGTTGGGTCCGTTAAAGCAAGAAAGAGTCACTTTGGTGAATACTGTGGATATTAAAAAAGGCAAAAAGGCTTTAAAAAGTAAACACATGGAGGACAGAGTGAATGCTTCTGGCTCAGAAATAAAAAAGAAGTGGTTCAATGTAAAAGTGAAGGCCAGCAGATGTCTTACACAGAGTGTTTGTAGGAAAAAGGGGAACACCATAGTTTAACACCCTCAATGAGCTATTTTCAGGAGTAATTGGAGTATCTCTCCTGAGAGGAACATAACCTGTTTCCTTAATTTAAAAACACAGTAAACCAAATGCATTCAAGTTGTGTTTACACAGTTATTTACAGGAATTCTTTCTTTTTTTAAAAAATTTTAAGTTACTGCCCATTCCACTGAGGTTGGTGGTGCTGAAATTGAGCGAGGAGCTTAGTGAGCTCAGCACTGACGCCTGAGCTGGGGGTTTTCATGGGTGCTGCATTTTAGTAGTTATTGACTTCTACCTAAAAATTGGCTACTTGTTGATTTATTGCAGGAGATGTATCATATTTGTTTCGCCCAGTAATAAACAATTGTTTTCCAAAAGGTGTTTAAAACAAGCAGTAAAGGTTAAATTAGTGTGAGTGTAGATAAAACAGCAGAGTCCTCCACTGGCTAATCTGTTTACATCTTATCAGGGGTCAGTTCGATTTAAAAAGGGATGATACACACCTAGATACTAAAAATATTTCAAGCTATTGATCACAGTTAGTCCAGCCTTCGACAAATCCTCTCTTCCATTTTTTAAAAATTTTAGATGGTAGTTTGGTGATAAAAAACAAAGACCCATAATTAAAACAAAACAAGATGGAAACCACAAAACAGAAAAGACACAAGCACATAAAAAGGAAACAAAGAAACAAATGAAAATCACTAATTATTTATGAAAAGCATATCACAACCAGTAGAGTTTACAAAATGTAGTATTTTATATACTTATTCTGTTAAATTTGATACCTCCATACTTATTATTTTCAAGTAGAATTGGACAGAGAAAGTGAAATAGCTCATTTATCAAGAACTAAGTAAAGCCTGCACATATGCTCTACCTCCCACATCACTAATGTGCTGCCTCCTCTCTTTGTTTAGAAACTGTGACATTGCATATGCTGAATTCAAAGGGAATAACAAATCCACACTGTCTTACTTGCGACATTTTTCTAATGCTGTCCTGATACTCTTGATCAAATTATTCCATTTCTTGTAATTATCCATTGAAAAACACATTTCCCATCTTTGAGCTCCTTAATTCAGAGAGTCTTGTCATTTGTGGAGGGTGACGCTGCCCTAAAGCCCTCTGTCAGTCCTTTCAATCACAGGTTACTGTGCCACTTGTCATCTGCAGTCAGGCCTGTTATTGAGAGGCTTCCCTCAGGCCGCCTCTTTGTCTTTAGTGGCTCGATTAAATTATCCAGACACCTGGCATGGATGCTCAGCTGTAATGGCCCTACTTTTCATCCCATCCCTTTTATCAGCTTAATAGACCTCTGATGAAATATTACAAACCTACTGCTCCTTCTCTGCGCTCCACTGAACACTGTGTGGGCTGAAAAAAACAAATCATTGGTTCATCATATAGCAAATTAAACCATGTATTCAAATATGTATGAGTAAGATAAGGAAATAACTGACTGTGTGCAATCCTTACAGTCACTGGATAATTTACTTTAGAAATCACATGAGTTTTTTTATTCACAGTTGATGTGTAATGACTGATTTGTGCACGCTGGTCATGTTGCTGTGGCGGAAGACGGTGATATTTTTAACCTCTCGGAGACAAAGCTGGGTATTGTGAGGAAGAATTTGTTTCTATTCTTGGAAATACAGAACTGCGTTGGAAAGACAACCTTATTGTGGCAGTTCACAGTTACACTTTGCCGTATATAATGCATGTTATGCACCTTTGTTATGCAAAAGAGGCATGATGAAAAGAATTTCATCATTGAGAAATAGAATTCCAGCTGCCCCTCCTCCTCCCTGCGGCCATAAGTGCTGCCGGAGGTGCAGCGCTGCACACTGGAGGAAAATCCCCTCCACTCCAATCTTGTTGAGCTGACTTACTTGGCCTTTTTATATTTCATGTGCCCCCTTTATGCAGAAGGGGGCTGGGCAGGAAGATGCGGAGGGGGTGAGGAGGTGTGTGTGTGTGTGTGTGTGGGGGGTGTTCAGAGCAGTCAAACCTTTATTCAAACCCATTCATTTTTCAAGTAAACTGGAAATTCTGTGGATGTGTAAAAGAGCAGAAAGTACAGTATCAATGCACATGTCCTGACCTTGCAGATTTTGAGCATATTTAACATCCTTCTATTGTTCCTCCTTTTATTTGCAAATGTTAATTTTGCAAACAGCTATATTTCTGCAGTGGGCGCTTATGAACGTTCTGTTCTTGCTCTGCTTGCTTTAGTGCTGCCTTGGGTGACAACATTATAATATATAGCTGAAGAAATGATGTTGGAAATCAGATGCACCACTAGTTGGTTGTTATTACATCTCTCCATTGACTGTTGCCTTCAGGTTGTCAAAATCTTCCACATCTGTTGAAGTATCCGAAGGATAATACCATTTCAAACTCAGTTTATTGCTCTTGAGAGGTCATAAAAAAGAAAAATGTAAATCTAACTTTTACATTGTGCACATTATTGTTATCCCACCTGTCATCTCATTGCTGCTGGATAAAAATGACAGCATCACAAGTTCAAAAGAAATGCCACTGAACCTGCCCACACATTTACGGTCATGTATAGTATCCCTCATATGAAAAAACACATGAAGTGTATTCTCCACCTCCCTTGAGTAAATATATAATGTTCATCCCACGCCTGTGTACATGTATGATTGCCTGCCGGTACAAACACACATTACTCACAGTCCTACAGGCAGTGGGTCTGTTTGGGGTCTGATGCTCTCTTTATCTATCATTCACACATAATGTCATTATTTTCATAGGAACTACAGTAAATTGCTGCATATGTCAGAGCTGTCACATGGCTTCTCTCTGTACAAAGCATGTATAATACATGCACAAGAATACAAAACACACAAAGTCAGACCAGGAAAACTTCCACAAAACGCTACACTTTTGTTCATCTCATGTCCTGTGATTATTTCCAGCAGCTCAGAGCGAGAAAAGCTTTGCTATCTCAAAGGGAAGCGAAAATAAGGGGAAGGTAAGGCACAGTAAAGCCTAAATTGAGGCCATTATTGAGGGCAGTAAGGGAATAGTCTGGTGCTCGACTCAAAAAAGCATAGGCAGAAAGACTCTTAGTTAGGTCAGATGAACACTGGTGGCGGCTCATATAAATCTCTGAAATGATATAAAGGTACAGAACATTGAATTCTAGCCCTCACCTGCCAAAAAGACAAGATGTCTGTCTCATAATTTACTGGTAAAGTGCAATCATTAGGAGTGTCTGTCCATTTAAGTCTCTGCTGATATTTTAGTTCAGCTGAAACAACATAGAGAAATTACTTCTGACGCCTCAAATCTTTAAAGCTTTAAAACCAGCTTTCTTTCTGACAGTTACGGCAGCTGCAGCTAATCATCTCAGTTAATTGTAAGATGAGAAAAAGATTCTTTGCCTCACCAACATCAGATTCATCATCAGCTTGACAATTAAGATGGGATCGTGCAGCTGTGGGAGTGTTTATGCAGGGGGAGATTACAGGACTGTGAGGCTGCTGTGAATGCAGGTGTATTATTCAAAATCCCTCCTTTATTGAACATAGAATCTCTTCAGCAGAGCAATAATGAATTGTGACACTAGCTTCTACTTTGTGCACTGAGACAGAATTTTCTAGCTAATGCCATTTTAAACAAGGTGGATTGCATGAACTTTATGATACAGTAACTGGTTTCCCTGTGGTAAGCAGGACATAGGAAAGGGCAGAGGAAGAGAAGGTAGCGCTCCACTTCTGAAATTAGGTCACAAAAGCAGGCTGATGGAAGATCAGTTGGATTTCAAAGAACTCAGTTTAACATTTTTAAACAACAGTTTAACACATCTGTAGATGTTATTATACTTCTTGCAATAATTCAGATAGAAATTGCCAGTGTTGGTAAGTGCTCTGTCACTTAAAGTGGAGGTGTGTGTGTATAGATAGCAAATGCATTTCTGTAACATTGTTAAATTGTGCCGACCTCCTGTCCATGTGATATTTCTGATTTGTTTGACAAAAGAAATACCTTGTTGCCAGTGTAATGTCTCCATTGATTACCAAACTCCTCGCCGCCAAGTGATAACATCCTGCAGCAGATAATAACTGAATAAGAGAAACGGCACTGTTAAAGCATTATTATGGCAATAACTATACGGTACACTTCTATTCATGCCTGGAAGAATGCAAATCACGAATGCAATCATTTTAAAATCTGTCACTTCGCATTTTCTTTGTACTTACAGGGAATAATTAAGCTGGAAAGCCAGATTTCCTGTGTCAGGTTCTGAATGGATGCTTACAAAGCTAGACTCCAGTGCTTTTCTGTCTCCTTCTTCATCTCTGTATCACTCTCCATTGCACATTAAAACACATTAGCCCCCCCATGCAGCTCGAAGAGGGAGAGAGAGAGAGAGAGAGAGATAGATAGAAAGAGAGAGAGACAGAGCATGTGTACAAATGAATCAGTGCTGTTTGTTGTAGTGTTTCAGGCTCGAGCAGTTTCGAGTAGCTTATTTGAGAGAGCCGCAGATCATGTGTAGTAAGCTCACTCTCATTATATCAGACCCTGGGGAGAGAAGGGCCCTCTCACTCCATACTATCAAAGCCATGGAGCTGCCTTAGAGGACATGCTTCAGTATGAATAGAGGCTCTAGAGTACATACAAAAAGTAGCATGCTCAGCCCTCATCACCTCTCTCTGTGGGAAGCTGCCAACATTCAAGGTTTTGATCAAGCCCTGCTGTAATGGCTGTGGGTGACAGGTATACGAGACCATAGTTGTGGGAATAAATAGCTTGATTAGCATAATGCATCACCAACAAATTCAGCTTTCAGAGCACGTCAAAAAACTACTTTTTGCCTGACTGCAGTATTCATATACCTTCTGGGATCGTATTTCATAGGACAAACACACAATTATGTAAACAGGGTATTTACCTCCGCACCATTGGAACGTAATATAATTTGCCTTCAGTGTGTGCACGTTGCTCTGTCACTATGTTTTCTGTATTTTTGGCTGCTTTCAATAGGCGCTGCAGCTCCCATTGTCCACCAAAAGCATATTTCCACTCTTTTCAGCAATTATAATTCACCTGATACACGGGGCGCTTACCTCCAGAAATCTCAGCCATATTGATCCATCCGGAGCTGAGCGACATTGCTATAAACAGGCTAATCTAACATAAAAGCTGGCCTTTCAGTGCCTCAGCCTGTTGAAACGATTTAGCTCTGCCTGGTACCAATGAATAAATAAATAGATAAATGAGACACACAATGGCAGGCTCGATCCTGCAGCGCATCCCCAACCGTACGTACGCGACTGAAGAAAAAGACTCGGAGATAGGAGATTATTGAGAATAATATCCTGCACATTCTGCAGGTCTTCGGCACCGTGGGGTTGGGGATGGAGATGACAAAAGATGCGAAGGTGGCTATCATCAGTCAAACTCCTGTCCTCTCCTTGCCTTCACCTGTGATTTGCATCTGAACTGTGGGACCTTTTGCCATTTTCAGATGTGATTAATTGCTACTCAGACTGTCCACTAATAATCTATGTGATAATTATCAAGGGAATAACTGCTTTACCTGCATGCAAGTCACACCAGACTTGCCACTTACCTCCGTCTCAGTCACTCTCCTCTCACCTCCTGCCTTGTTCCTGCTTGACCAGCTGCCAGTAGGCTGAGGGTAGTGCAACAGGGGTAGTGGGGGGGGCTCAGTTACTCTTATATCTGTCAGGACTGCAGCAATTTGCTGTAACCTTCAGCAGCCCTTGCCAGATGCTTTCATGACACTTACTGGGCAATTATTGCACTTGAAAATGCACCAGTGTACCAGAGCTTAAATAATAAGTAAATTAATTAATTAGTTGATTGAAAGAATAGTAATCCCCGACCGTTATGATTACTGATTAATCCTTTCAGTGATTTTTTTAAGCATTAAATGTCAACATTTGCTGAATCAAGCTTCTTGAATGTGAAGATTTGCTGCTGTTTTTCTATGTCTTTAATGATAGTAAAAGAAGAGTCTTTGGGTTTTGGACCGCTAGTTGGACAAAAGAAGCAATTTAAAGACGTTGCAATGAGCTCTGGGAAACATTTTCAGTCATTTTATAGATTAATCCAGTGCATAAATGCAGATTAATTGATAATAAAAGCAATTGTGAGTTGCAGCTCTGCATTATGCTATGCATTGTAAAGCAAACTGTGCTTTGAACCCTGTTGTACAGACACGTTCGCCTTTAGAGAAAACTTATGGCAGCAGGAGAGGTAGAAGAAAAGGGATTGCCTTTGAGAATTGTTGAATTAAAAAACATATTTTTAAATTATTTTCTTTGATGAATTCATTAAACCCACAGCTGTGTTTCCCTCATCTCTTTGGCCATTATTAATTCATTGACATTTTGCTAGGATGGAAATTATCAGGACGTTGGAGAGAGGATTTGTGATTGCCTGCAGTGAACATACTGATGTTTGATACGGTAAAGCAACAGAACGTGGTTCCTTGTACCATTTTCTTTTCCCTTGTGTGGTTTTTTTTTTTCTGTTGGGTGGATTTAAAAGACATTTCCATCGGTTTAACTCAGCCCAACTTTAATATGCCCTATACTCAGTGATGTGAGAGTTTGTGCAGCATGTTAACCATAAAGTGAGGAAACAACACCATCCCTCTTCGATACAAAAGGACCATTTGGTTCTGTTCACAAACTTATCTGCACTTGGAACAATCAATCTTACAGAGTATTAAGAATTTTGATCAGTGGTAATCCACAGTCCTCCCTCGTGTCAGACTGAGTCTTTTCATCCTTAATTCTTATTGAAAAGTAATTAAACCTTCAGTGAGGCTTTCCTGGGCAATATGCGCACAGTCTGTCTCCAAATTCTGCGACTCTCTTTTCTCTTCTTCGTTTCTTCTACTAAACCATACATTAATTCCAATGCTTGTCTGTGTTATGTACAGGATTCACAATCACATATATGATTAATGACAAATAATACGTGTCAGCCTCTTCTATATGCTGATACACAGATGTAAGACTGTAAACATTTTGAATTATATATAAAGCTTTCAGCAGTAAAATCAGACATGATGCCAGATATGTACGTGTATGTAAGCAGTCATAAAAACTGCATGAGATAATCATTATTCCCTTTTTTTTATTTAGAGGAAAAGTGTCATCACACTGACTTCTATACCACTAATACAAAATCTCCCCTGTTTCCCTTTACTGACAAACTAATTATAATTTGATGCTTAACCATGCATTTTATTCCTAGCCCTGCAGGACTTAATTGCATCTCATTCATAGAATTAAAATGGTTTACAGCAACAGTTGTCACCTCATGAAATTTAAAAAAAAATGCTTTTACTACAGCAAGTATATCTGATATCTTAAATGGTTTTGATAGACTGAAATCTATTTCTTAATTGCAATCATTAGAGCTGTCCACACAACATGCTGCATGAAGTCTTGCTATTGATCCAGCAGTGGTTTTTGGTTATGTGCTTCATGAAGAATAGTGCTGTTTCCACCTCGGCTCTAGCAGTGAGCTGATAGCTTCTGGCAAGGCTGCTGCCCTCTGAGCTGAAAGTGACCAACACCTAAAAAACATCAGGTCAACAGGTTTAAGAAGCAGCTGCTCCAGAAAGACAAAATGGACAGAAGTTTTGTTTTTGGTTTTAATTTTCATTTACATTTTTTTTCTGCATCTATACTGCTCATTAAAAGTAATTTTGCAGCCACACATCAGATGCATTACCAAAATAAAATTCATCCTACGTCTCTGTGTCTGGTAAAAGTGGGCCTGCTCCTCAATGCTGGCACATTCTGGTCCCCTGCTGCCTCCAGTGCAATTAATGATCTTGCTTACAACATTAGCGCCACAATCATGAAAAATCGCACCGAAGCTCCGAGTCCCCCAACATATTGAGTTCAATTCATCAAGGGCTTCATGCTCATTGGCGATGTCAAACTTGGTCTCAGCGTTATTGAGTGCCTTGGTAATCAAGTACCTGCCATAAGCTCCCGGGAGTGATTATCTTTTTGAACATAACAGTTCACGAAGAGGTATGATTTATCTCCAGATTTAATATGTGACTTATTTTTGAGTTTTGCAGCATTTCAGTCCCTCATAGAACCTTCAACTTGGAGTTGACTGGAATTTTTGATATTATATAGATCTTTTAAACAAAGATATGAGCAGAGCAGAAATCCTCTTTGTCTGCATTTTTTTTTTCTTAGCAGACAGACACATGGAGCTCAACCTTGAGTCAATCAGCCGGTGTGGTATGCTGGGAATGCAGCACTTCAGGGTTTTTTATACAATCAAGATATCACTCTCTATCTTTTGACACTTGGAAACATGTGATGGTCATAACAGGGAGCTATTCTCTATGAGAACAGCTTGTAAAAATCTGTCTTTAAAATGTCTTCACACCTTTATAAATCGACGAATGAGGGAGAGAGAGTTGGACTTTGACAGACAAAGAGAAAGATGTATAAGTGGCATGAAGATATAGGGACCATCAATCAACAGACAGCTCTCCTTGGCTTTGTAAATCACTGCAGTGCTGAAGGGCATCATCTGTCCCCATCTCCTCATTTCAAACAAAGTAGCCTTATCACTTTTCACAGATGGGATGTACAACCGACATGTACCACTTTCCTTGTTTATTTGAATCATCAACAATCATACACATTCTTCGGTCTCCCAGCACTGTAGCACGTAAACACAGGACATGAACACCAGTTTGTCCATCCATTGTCATCTGCCGACAAGCCCGTCGATGTTTATCCCACACCAGAAACGATATTAAGTAGCACAGTAAATCAAAAATGACCTGCCTTGTTAAAAAGAACAAGTAAAACAAAATTCAATAACAAATCAACATCGGTGCAATTCTGCAGCACATACAGTATGCTTCTGCAAATACTGATACTGTGTGATCACATTGGGAGGGAGTGCTCAGCAGTTCAGAGTGCACAGGGGTTTTTTTTAACAAAGAGAAGTAAAAGTCCATAAGATAAACAGCCTCTAACACTGAATCAATCATTGATCTTTTTTGCTGTAAACAAAACCACGGTGCCAGAACAATTTGTACACGTTGAAATGGAACAATTCTGCCCATGCTGTAAGTACTGCAATGCAGACAGATTCAAATAGAAAACCAAAGGAAATCTTTCATTCGACCATGTGGTGGTGAATGGTGATAACTTTTAAGTCAATTTTCACTGTAAATGTAATGAAACTGATCTAAGTGAAACCTCACTGGAGTGACTGAGATGAGTGTAGGTGCAGAGCAACATGCTTCAGAGAGATCCTGTAGGGGTTATGTGTCTTATTACATCTAGTGCTCCCTAATCTAAGACCCCTCAGGTCCTCTCTGGGTGCTCTGTTACTAGTTTGAAATATTTAAAGCTGAGGATTCAATTGAAATCACTCAAATACAAATGCTTAATGATTTTTTTTTACTCAATGTTAAGTACCTTACATTTCTCACTCCCTTTTAAAATGCAGATGGTCCGTACTGAGTCACGACATGAAATGCTCATTGTAGAATATAGAATGTGAAGTATTGCTGCTATATGTGCATTCTATGCAAGCATAGAAATAATAAACATATTGTAGCATATTCATCATATAAGATATCTTTTTGTGGGCAGCATTGGCCACAATTGTGGCATCATATACATTTCATAATTTACATATATTCATATATACAGGCACATCAAGTGCAAATATTTTTTAATCTTTTAAGACTTTTGTTAATCCGCATATTTGGACAATCCAACATCTTGAATCATATATCTGGTCCTACTCAAGTGGACCAAATGCTTAAATTAAAACCACATAAGACCCTTTCACAGGTCCTAGATCAGATTTTTTTTTAAACAATGGTGACAAAAATAAATAACTGAAAGTGACACTATGCACAAAGTGATAATCTGTTTTTTTTTTTTTAAGTGCACTGAAAATCAGTCAAAAGTTTGCACAGGGGTCGTCAAGCATAGAAGATGAGCTCAGGAATCTGCCCCCCCTGCACCCCCGTGCCGTTAGTGCTGTCGGAGGAGCACTGGAACTGAAATGTCACTTTCCCACACTGCACCTCTGTCATCCCCTCCTGCCCAAAGTAGCTCAGCTCGTTCCCATCCAGAACCACACTGGCAGTGTAGAAGGTGTCGGGCTCGATCTGGACCGGATACTCAAACCATACAGGGAAGGTGTTGCTGGAGCCATCAGAGAAGTATTTGCTGAGGTTTTGTCCCAGCAGTACTCCTTGACGTTTCAGCTCGATTTTGGCACTGTACTCTGCGGAGCCACAGCTAGATCCGTACAGCCCAAACCCAGCGATGAAAACTCTTTTATCCACTGCAAACTGTATACTGTCACAGCGGCCCCGATAGCGCCACTGATTGCTTCGGTAGGCACACGACTGGAATCTGTGGCAGCGCTGGGGTGTCAGGCCTTTCCTAGGCTGGCTGACAAACTCCAGCTCAGGTTTCTTGGCTGCTGTGTACCACAGGAAGATGTCATTGGTCTCTGTAAGCGTCAACACACCCGACTGGGCTGCTCCATTGGCAAAATCATCCAGAGCCATCGTAGGTATGCGTATCAGGTACATGGCCTTGCCCAAAACCTTACGCTTGTTATCAGTCGAAGAGGTGAGCTCCTGTCTCTGGCACTCAGCCTCAGCCCAGTTGAGCGCAGCCTCAAATACCACAATCTCTTTAGCGTTGAGTGTCTCTCGCTGTAGGATGCTCTCCAGGGTCTGGGCGTCAATGTCGCAAAAGCCCTCCGAGCGCAACGCCAGCTCGGCCTGGGCATCAATCACTTCCCAGCAGCGCTGTGTCAGCTCTGGCTCCTCGAACAGACAGCTCTGGGAGAGTAACACACAGGCATTCTTGGCACTCAAGCTTGTCTCCAGGAAGTTGACACAGGCACGTGCCAGGTGAGGGACAATGTACTTCTTTGCAGCGTAAAGAGTAGCCAAGACTGTGTCAGCACTCAGGTCAATCTCATCACAGTAAATGTACCTGTTGACACAAAAGTGTGACTTTCTCGGCTTCAGAGACAACAGACTAAGCTGCACAGTAATTAAATGGCAGACAGCATGGTGTAAAAATTTGCTAGGAAGATAACTATGTAGTAAAAAACAGACCAGAGGTCCTCATAAATTTAAGGAAAATATCTTCATTTGACATTTTTAGTTAATTATTGTAGAATGACTGATATAATAGTACAGTAAGAAATGGCATCGAATCATCTTTCCAAATTATTCTGAATCATCTTAAGGCACTAAACAGAGTGAGCTCACTTAGCAAGTTAATCAAACCAGCTAACAAAATAGTATTCCTCCCACACTCTCGTCTTCCACCTACTGTAGCTCACTTACAAGGACACAGAAAACAAGACTCAGAAATTGACTGAGGGACAGCCAGGAGGGAGGAACAGAAGAATAACAAGAGATTCAGGAAGAAAAGTAGAAGGTTTCAGAATAAAAATAAATAAAAATCGACAGATGTAGAATCAAGGATGGAGAGAAAAAAACATCTCATCAAATTTGTCTTGCAGGGTAGGTGCTAAACAGGTGCCAATGATTTTTTTCATCCAAGTCAGTCTTAAAATAACAGTCATTTACATACAGATAATATTATTTGTTTGAAAGGTGAGATGTTGGATCACAAAAGAAAGGCGGCTGAGGGGAGCACCCTGCGCTGAAGAGTTCAAATAGAGGAAAATCCTTACTTTAGCATTGCCAGAAATGCTGCAGGTTCCACATCTGGAATATGGATTTCATCCTTGTTCTCGGCCAGTTCACCATAAAACATGGCGTGGAACACTGAGCTGCCCACAGCCAAGACATACTGTTGGAATAAGAAGAGAAAACAGACGGAAACAAGTGACGGAGGGAAAAAAGAAATGAAGGGATGCTTCTGTTGGTCTATGATTTCACTGGAAACCACATGACAAGAAGTAACCGAGAGGAAAAAAAGAAAGATTATTTGAAAAGGGAATTGTACTAAATGTAATTAGTTCACATGTAGCTCTTATTCTTTACATAAAAACACAAATCTCTTTGTGAATATTGAGCAGTGCCTCAATTGTAATCACTGGAGGGACTGAACCTGTTGAGTTTCTCACATAATGAGCAATTCTCAGCCAGTTGCTATTTCCCCCGAGGACATGGAGGCAGATTTCTAATGAACTAGATTGACTCTGATAAAAAACAAGCCAAAAAAAAAAAAACCCCAATGCATAACAGGAAATCCTAATACCACAACTAAACCAAGTGCAGCACAAGTTCAATTTGCTGAAATTAATGACTTATCTGAACTTATGATGAAATCAGATGCAACACAATGCTGCTAATAAGTTCACTAATAGGCACTGTATACAAGGCCATGAATTCTCTAATTACACTACAAGTACATTTACGTTTTAGGTCTGTGTGTGCACAAGTGTGTGTGTGTGTGTGTGTGTGTGCAGTGCTAGTATGTGTAGGTGGATATGTGGGTGGTATAAATTTTCTCAAAAAAGGCACACAGGCTTTCTCTAAAGTAAATTGCAATGAACCCAATCCAAAATAAACCGAGCAACGGAGGGTTTTTGAAAACAATTCTGTCATTGTTGTTCTTAAACACACTGATATTCATGCTTCTTTTTTTAAATACATAGAGGCTGATTGCAAGACAGTTTCTCTTTACCTGGCTCGAGAGAACAGTATATAAACACAGCATATTAGAATAAGATTGGTTTCACCCTCTTGACCCATGTTGTTTACAGATGTTCACATAAATGACTGCTTTTAGCTGTCAGCTCCATCCTCCATCTTGTAAGGATGTAACTTTGTAAATTAAATCATAAAGCATTTCTGAATTCATGCCAAATGGACACAATAAAGATTGCTGCCCTGAACCGTCATTATGTCCCATTGGCATAATGTCTCAGCATAAAGTGCAGTCAAGTCATCTTCAGTGTCCTTCCATAACTGCCTCCTATAAATGCACTGCAGTGCGCTGCAGCTACCAATCATAGAAAATACATTTGAGTCTCATATAAAGATCAAAAAAAGATGATCCAGGCAGAGCTCATCTGGAGGTTTAGATGTGGAATGGATAGCTGAGCCAAATTTATGGCTGCGAAATCACTCAACAGATTTAATGCGAATGCTATAATCATATTCAAACAGAGTAGACACCATGATGTGCTTTTAGATGAGGCACATGGTCAAGGAACCTTTAAACCTCCATCATTAATTGATGTGAACATCTTGAAAAAGAAATGAGGTCAGAGGGCAGATTAAACAAAGGAGCCACGTTGACCTGCAGGTTAAAACCGGCATAAACAGGAAGAATATGGGCTCAATTATAACAGTTATACCTGTTTATATTAACTTCATTATACTGTCACTCCAAAATGTATGAGTAAAAAAGTAAATGTGGGATGTGAGCTGTGGAGCCGGGTGCACCTTACTCTGTGCCTTATCATTGCAACTGTGTGCTGTTGCATGTGTTTGATTAAAAGTTGACTAATTGCAGTGCTGTCTCTGAAAAGCTGAGTTAAAACAGAGACAAAGGCGATCCATTCCGTGTGAGAAGACTGCTGAAGAGGATATCCCTTCCTCCTTCACTCACACACTCTGTGCCTCTATCCTTCAGCCTCATTTACATAAATAATTGAGGACTGTCTCAAAAAGACACATGGTGCGGAAGTGAGAGTGGAGCACAAAGGATTTTTAGTTCCATTACTGCTGGCGATGAGGAAAATTGTTATTATGCTGATATGATATGAAACAACACTGGGCCTGATTGCTTGTTTGTTCATTTCCTCCCTGTTACCGTGATTTTTAGTGGTTGATGAAATTCTTACTTTGTGTCCCGGCAGCCGCTGGGTCCTTCCAGGCTGACCCACCACAAAGTGAACATCTGCCATCAGCTCATTGTTGAACATTACTGAATTTCTAAAAAAGGGAAAGAGAAAGGAAAAAAAGGAGAAAATAAATATAGTATTTTTACCTTTACATTTGTACATTTGCTTTAGAAGAAGAGAGGGAAGGAGGAAAAATGGCATAACTTGGAAATTTTAGGTTAAAATCAAGGAAGGCAAAAAAAAATTAAATAAAAACAAACTTAAACATTTCTATCTATATTTTATGTGCATAATAAAACTTATACTAAACAGTTGCCAGAGCCCTTAGCAGGAGTTCAAGCAAGAATAATACATGAATATTTATCTTTCTTTTACTCTGGAAAACATGAGTTTAATGGTTGTTAAGGTGTCCAAGTTGCTTCAGGCCAAACTGAGGACATTCATTGATTTAAGAGTCTTCTTTAGTGAACTAAAACACTGCAATGATTTCAAATCTCAAACATTATTCAGCATAAGCTCCATTTATCTACGTAAGGACAGGCAAACAAGACAATGAACTGAATGGAAAATCCCCACTGTGAAAGAATGGGACCAACAATAAAGCTGCGTTCATATATTATTGAGTAGTGGAACATGTCACAGGGGTGGGTAAACAGCCCCATGATGTTCTGGAGAGACAACAAAGCCAGGTCGGAAAGCACACATTTTGCTCTGGACAGCTGGGGTCTTTTACTGATAGGCCAAGGTAAATATTTTGCTTTTAGTACGGATCTGCCTCTGCCTGGTGTGCATATCAAACACACCCGGTGCCTGTCCGCCCTCTGTTATGTCAGAGCGGCGAAGTCTGCATGAGCAGGAGAGGGTGTAAACAGAGATACCCCCAGCAGATTGAGGGCAGGGCAGAGGGAACACCCACCCATACTCACACACACTCACACACACTCACACATGCACACTCACTCACACACACACACAAACCTTATTCAATCAGATTAATGACTTTAAACAAATGTCTTTTGACATATTTTTTTAGATTTAATTAAAATTATGTTTAGGAAATTAGAAATGAAGTGCAACATGCAGCTCTTTTTTTTAATTGAGCTTTTTGAATTTCTTTAATTTAAATGTCAAATTGAAATGTCAAAATTAATCTTCTCTGACTGCAGTGTTGAACTGTTTGGAGCAGCTGAAATGGTTTCTAGTTCAGAAAGAGACTTGCCAGCTGTACCAACCTTTCCCTTATAGTGGAGTAGAGTCCTTGCCAGTTACAGTTCTGTATAGTGTTGTTGTTGTTCAGGTTCTGCTGCTGGTACTGTTGCACTGTGGTGGTGGATGCCGGCTTTTTGGTGGGAAAAATGTCCGCTGCCATCTTCTTCTTCTTCTTGCTCCTCAGAGTGATTATCTCATAACAGACTGGGGGCAGCTTGGAGCTGCTGCTGGCATTCCCTTTCTTGGAACTCTTACTTGACTTGCTTTTCACTGACTCAGGAAGCATTAAGAAGAAAGTCAGACATTTCATGTTCCTTCCCTTGGCATCGACCATGAGTGTGTTCAACTGCCGAGCAGTGCGAGTTCATGCAGAGAAGACATTCACCAGGAGCAGGCAGGTGCGAGGGAGGACCGGGGGGGGACTTGGGAAGATGACAGCAGCCGGGCTGTAATCAGCAGTGCAGTAGTCAGAGTTCCTGCTCAAGGTCTCACCTTTTGAGAACAAACAGGATAGATAACTCTCCTGTTTCACCTGTTTTCCTCACTCCTCTTAAGAGGCAGGCTCAGACCGGGGATCCGAAGGCACTTTTCCTGTGTGAAGTTGGATCTGCTGACGGAGAGGATCTCGGGGCTCCAATCCCTGCTTGTCCATAGTGATGAGATCTTTTCAAATCTCTTCTTTTTTTCTTCTCTAGTCCCTCGCTCCTCTCAGTCACTGCTTTGCTTAGGGTTGACCTGACAGCCCCAGATTTAGTACAACTGCAGTGGTCCTTAGGCAGGCAGCGGTGTTTACTCAAGTCCCTTCATTTCCCACTCTTACTCCTTCTGTGCTTCCCCTCCTCTCTCAGTCTCTCTTCATCTGTAAATCTACCTCTTCCTCCCCGGCACTTGCTGTTTTTTTCCCTTCCTCTCCTCCATGGAGCAGAGTCATCTGCAGGATGCTTTAGTCGGGGATGCTGTGCTGCTCCGCTCTCAGCCACTCGTTCTGCTGACTACAGAGGTTGAATGGGAGAGCGCAGCGGAGATAGAGAGCCCCCCTCCCTGCCGCTCACAGCACAGTACACAGCTCTCTCTGTAGCTTAGCCAATGGCAGCGCACAGCATTTATGATTGGCTAATGCAGCCTAGTGCAGCACATACTTGAATATGCAATAGTCAACGTCTCAATTAAAGTGACAGCCATGCCCCGTAAGAGTGATAGATCCATCTATAGTTTTGCTTCCTGTGTTGGCTTCACCTGGAGCCACAGCTTTCACTTTACACTACAGTGACTATAGAAACCATGTTATAAATAAAAAGGGCATTGCAAACATGTATGCTCTTTTTAAGGGCAGAATTTGCTTAATTTATGCATCTGCTGACAGTAATACTTCCTTTTCATCCAGCTTTTTATAAATATATACAAACAGCTGAATTCGCAATCCACTGTTAGTTGCTGCTTTGACTTAACTTCTGACCCTTTAAGCTGCCACGTCTGACCTAAACCTTTAAAAGTGCACAAAGTCCATGTATGATTAATAGAAAAAAACAGTAATGATGATTCCCATTTATCCTACAATAATTTAATAATGTAGCATATTGCAATCTGAGTACACATGGCTATAAATGTATTGCACTCTTTGTACAATATATAATGCATGCGATTCCTTCTCTCTTCCTGAGTAGTTGGGTCTTGCTCAGGGGTTATTCTATTTAAAGCACTGAGATGGTTTAGCTATTTAGCATTGGTTGAGTTCAAATAAAGCTGATGTTATTATGCATGCTATAAAAATAATTAGAATAATTCAGTGTTTTTTTCTAATGTAACTTATATTAGTAATAATGTTGTCCTGGTGAAATAATTACTACTATGAATAGATATTCATTTGTAAATTATATTGTATTATAATTGTAAGAGCGGAAATCAAACTGACAAAAAAGCAGAATGAGGTGACTAAATATAATTGAAAATGTCTTTTTCCCAAAACCACTGTCACAATATTGATTTTTCCATAAACCCTAATTAACTGTCTTAGTGTTGGGCTGAGGAGCATTAGCCCCCTAAGCTCCCTTATACAGTGTGTGCGGTGGAACAGGGAAATTTGCTATGGTAACATGGAGCCAACATTACAGGGCACCATACTCTCAAATTGCAGGCCACTAGAGATGTTACCTTGGTAACCACATCCACTAGCATCAGCAGGACCAAAATGTAGAACACAGACATAAAAACAATGATGGTAGTAAAGGATAAGTCCTCCTATTATTCTGCATCTTTTGACTTAACATGAAACCTTGATTCAGAAATATATTTGTGCTGTGATTTTTTTATTTTCACAACAATCCAGTGCCATTTCCAGCCGCTAAATTTTAAAAAGTGATGTTTAAGAAGCAACCGTGATAACCAGTGACAGAATACACATGTTAAACCAACAGTTTCGTGATTTATCTGTCATCCCGCTCCGGCAGCCTGTATGATAAATAGGATGTCATTATATATCACCCCGAATGGCTTCCCGCTTTCTTTAATTGCATTTTCTCTTCATTCATCAGCAGAAAATGTGATCTTGTTATTAACACATTCAGGCGTAAAGTGAGAGGAGGAAGTAATGATGGTGTTGTCATAGCATCAACATCACCTTTGTCTCACACTTGGTCCCCACATAATCACACATTTTCACAGATAAGGAATTATTAGCAAGACTGTAGTAGCATTCGCATTTCGGTCGACAAAGACTGTTGGTCCATTGATGATAAAATAATGCAGATATTAACACAATCACAGGCTGGCACTAAAATTTAAGAAATTTATGGAAACCATTTCATGATAGCACTCAACATATCTTAGCTGTTATTCTTTTACGATTCTGACATTAAAGTACTAAAACTGTGACCTTATAGTAATAAGATATTAGATCATTTTATTTTCTGACGCAAGGACACAGTTTAAATATTTCCCTCATATTTCAAGGCTTGGCAGTACTCCATCCTCAGTGTATTAACTTCAAACGGTGAAGTTAAAAAGCAGCTTAAGTCCAGCTGTGCCTTTGTTGATTGCTTCTTGATGACACTACTCAGTGCAACACCTTTATCTTCAAAGTAGAGTTACCAGGACACCTTCATCTTTTAAGAAGTAACCGCAGCCGGAGTGAAACACATGCAAGTACAAGCCAAAAAAAGGTTAAAAAAAAAAAAAAAATTTAGAAATAGTCAGGTAACTTAAACACCCCTCTGTTTGTCTGCTGTTTTTCCCATTAGCACTTTTTATCATTTGTCAGCAAGGAGTTTTTAGCAAGTATTATGTCCAAAAAGATCAAACACCATATGATATAAGTTTAACGTAAATGTAAATTTACAACTCGGCTCTATGCATCAGTTTGTTACAACAAAAAACTAAAATGTCAGTAGAAAGTCTTTTGAGTCAAAAAAGGGTGCAATCTCTGTACTAGGAGTTTGGTATCATCATCTGAGTCCATTTTATCAAAAACTATCTCAATACTGAGGTCGTTAGTTACATTGTGGAGGTGACTGCTGTCCATTCTGCGTCTGAGTGCAGAGATGCGGCCTCTCGTAGTGGCAGAGCTCTTCTGCAGAGACACCTGCTGAGAGGCTTGGCTGAGCGCAGCTGAGGAGAGAGGAGGACTGTGATGCAGGCCTGGCACACGGAGGCAGGGACAGGATCCAGCATCGCATCCAGTCCCCCCACCCCCAGACACACACACACACGCACACACACACGCGCACACACACACACACCCGCCTGCCCTTTCTGCCATCATCATTAAAGCAGGCAAGGGCACCTGACAGGTGGAAGGGGCGGAAGTGGTGGCGTCTGCCCAGAGACGATGCTCAGAACTCCTGAAAAAGAGAGCTGTTAGTCAGTGGGGTCTGGGAGAGAGCCGGCAGTCATGCACAAGAACAGTGTGAGGGTTTGTTGTGTGTATGCATATGAATGTGTTTGTGTGTGAAATAAGGTGTCAACATTGCAAGTTTATGTGTGTTTGTAAGACTGAATCATGTGGTTTCTCCAAACTCCCTTTTGACTCTGCTCTGGTTCTCCATTTTTCTTTCGTGCTTAAATTTAGCCAGTCATCAGAGATTTCGTAGCTCTTGCTATATAATTAGCTTGTCAGCATTTGAAAAAAGTAGTTTGAACAATAACACAATAAACATTTAATTAGAAAAAACAACATGGTTCGTTTCACAGTGTCTTGTCCCACAAATGGCCTGACACACTTAAACTGACCAGAGAAGCCAACAACGCCATAGATGAGATGATAGCCCCTCCTTCGTCTCACAATCAATGTGTTCCAGTCAGAAGATGTATGGGGGTAATTTTACTTGCCTAGAGAGCAGAGAGGAGCCAGAGACTGTAGGAGGGCCACAAACATCTCTGGATCATGTGCACAGAAGCAAACATTTAACACAGGCATACTTCCCCCACTCGGCCAGCATCTAATATTCTAATCTATCTATCTATCTTGCAGCTGTAAATGTGTGTGTCTACTGAGTGCGTGGACACAGTAATGTCAGTGTAGAGAAGACCTTATAACCCCAGCCCACCACATGCTCAGACGCTAACTCCCACACGCTTCTGCCATGGCTCACTCATCGCCCTCTCTGCTGTCATGTTAAACTTGATAGCCCTAATTTGCAGTGTGATTAAGTGTTTTGCATGTGGCATGAGGTGCTCTTTGCAGATACCGTACATATTCTGCCATGTACTTAACTTTGTCTATTTTTTTGAGCGTATTTTGGTGCCCCCTAAAGGAATCATGGTTCTTAAATGATAGAGGGGCCAGTGTCCATGCCTGTTCGTGGTTTGCATATGCATAACATCTTCTTTGTGCTTCACTATTAGCTCCAAAATTATTGTGAGACATTGTAACTGTTATTGGCAGCTGGAAGTACCCAAAGTGTCCCCTATCTAATGCTGATAATTGTAGGGTGGATGTTAAAGGGGCCACATGTGGTTCTTTGCATAAGTGTCTATACATTGACATATACTGGGGTGATTCTGTGTGTGACAAGAGTAAATATATGTAAATAGAACATTAAAGCACAGATTTGACAAGTGACTCCGACAGTCTAATCAAAAGCTGGTCAGTGTTTGCATCTTTGCTTCATCCAGTGTTTCACTTGTGCAGTGAAAACTGTTTTCACTGTGATTACGAATGAGGCTCTTAACATTTGCAAGTCTTTCTCTGTAAGAGATGACTGACTAAAATATACTCTGCATTTTAAAGCTGTTTGTTTATTTCTTGCTGTCCCTTTGATTGCGTTTTCTCCACTATTGCTCTGTATATTTTGATCAAATGAGACCAATTATATCTTGAAAAAAAGGCATCAACTTAAAAGCTGCTTTTTCTGGAGGCAGCATATTGCTCAGTAGCGCAGGGAAAAAGATGAAATTTTTCTGTGGACACTTTTTTAAAAGCAGAATATAAACTTCAAGCACTTTGAACAAAACCTGTCTGACACACCTTCTATTCAGTAGGCAGCACTGAAACCTGGAGTGTCTGAAAAGTCCTCTCTAAATGGCATTAAGTGCTACTAGAAAACTCTAATAGCAGTGTGGACTTTTATCAGTGATTTTTAGTGAGTTCAGTCCTGTGAAAATAAAATTTTTCCTGATTATTGCATATTTTCATAAGGTTACTTAGGACCTCCCTTACCCTCTTTCTCACTCTTCAACCATCCAGATCAATACGTGATTCATAAATTTCATACACTTTTGGCATGAGACTCACTCTGGAGTCTGACTGGAAGTATATGCTTCTTCACTAATTTATGAGAGCAATAAAGTACTACTTTACGAGCCCATATCGTTCATTAAAATCACTGACGTAGAATGTAGTAAATAACATGACCAACACTGATTGTCCTGCGATACTGATCCAGTCAGGACGCAGCTTGTTTCCTTTGCATAGATCATTGAGACAGTAGCAGAGGTATGCCGTAAAAATGCTTAATTTTCTGTTGACATAGTCTTAAATTTTGATGTTAAGCTAGGATTGTATGTCCTGAGATACCCGGAGGAAGATGCCATTGAAATATGGGTCCTGGAACAGCTACAGGGAGTTACCAAGTTCTTCTTACACTATAAATGAGAGTATATTTAAAATGTTAAGCTTTCGGTGAAGCCCATTCAAAGTTAGTGCCATTTTGACTTTCACAGACAAATATCCAGATGCAGCCATGGGTTGGGTTGTGTCCATTTTAGCATCATTCGCATGAGATTGCAAATGTAAATCATAGTTAGGCCACTCAGGTGGAATCAGCTGCCTCAAGTGGAAGTCCTCAAGATTTCAGGTATTAAGTGGTTTATGAGCCATCTCTTATCTTAAGAACTTTCAATCTTCATAGCCTTCACATTCTTCTTGAAATTAAAACCTAAATTATTCACACACAACACTTCCCTTTCTTTCTCTGGTTACTCTCAAATCACTTTTTCAACAACTTAAATCCCTCTGTCGCTGCAAATAATTCAACAAATCTGCTTGTTTTCATCCTTTTCATGTAAACACTGAAAAGTCATCACAACTTGCCTGTTTTTTGCCTGTTTCCTCACTTTTTAGAAAGTAAACAGATACAAACACACTGCGCGCACACACACACACACGCCGTCACCTCCCCACTCTCAAGCTGGCTCAGCTTCAGGTTTCATTAACTTCTAGTCCATCATTAAATGTACATAAACTCACCTGCAGCATCACTCAGTTGCTACATGTCAAGCGTTTCAGGCAGTGACAGCGTTTAATTCATGAAGGTTTTCTTGTCAAACAAACATCACAGCTGATGAGTTCACTGATTAGCATGACATCAACTAGAAAGGAGCTGCTTTTTTGTGTAAAATTACCTGTTAAAGGATCACTGGGAGCTTAAACCTGCACATGGGACACAGCCATCCCTGAAGTGCAATCTACAATACGGTGCCATGCTCTGCCATGGATAAAACATGCGAGGCAAGGTGTTGATGAAGCTATTTCAGTCTTGGCAGGAGTCCCTCCAAAGCTGAGCATATGCTCCTGTGATGTGATTTACAGTAACATGTCTGTGTCCCACGCACATGCAGGAGCTGGTGTATTTACATCAGAACACCTAGTCGAAATGCACACCTTACTGTATCTGTTCAGCTTCCACATTTGTGAACAGCATATTACCATAGGACTTGTACTGTCTTGGATTGTGATAAATACGCATATGAGAATCTAAACAGACTCTTTATATGTTCAAGCTGCGCTAAAGGAGCCCCAAAGGAGCAAAATGCTGACCGGGCACATACAGGCATGGAGAAAGAAAGAGAGAGGGAGAAAGAGAGCTTGAGAGTGTGAGCAGACAGATAGAAAAGAGATATAAAGATGGTTTGTAATGAGGGTCCTTTTGTCAAGGGAGGAGGGGACGTCTCCTTGCTGTCTTAATAAAGCAGGAGGAGACTGACAGTTGGATAACATTAATGATGTGCTCTACTGTCTGAATCATATCCATGACATTTACACAAGGACAGGAGGAGAGGGAACAAAAGCATGTAAAAGCACAAAAAAAGCACATATCTACATGTTATTTCTAAAAAATGTTTGCTATGACTACTGTATATTTTATGTCAGTTAATCCAGATTATCACTAGATTTACGTCACAGTGAGATGCTGCCAGTCAGATGCTGCAGTGTTGCAGTTGGATGCTGTAGGTTGTTGCAATGTGGACATCAGGGGACCCCAATGCTACATATTGCAACATGAAATTGTATGTGTGTGATTGTGTGTGTTTGTGTGTGTATGTTGCGTGTGTGTTAGTGTTAATCAACAGAAGCCGCTGGGCAGGAGAAGGTCAGAAAGTAGATTGGGTTTTCTGAACTGAGTGAAAACAGTCCCTATAGAAAGCCGTGGAAAAGCGAAAAGTGAGATATGGTTCTGTGGAGCACATGGGAAAAGCCCTTCAAAGCTGAGTCTTAATCCTTCTCTACCCCAGACCTCCCTCCTTCTCCTTCCCTCAGTTTAATCTCTGACACTGCATTAACATTTAAATTTTTCACAGCAATTTGAATCTAGTGTGCCCCACGACCACCTAGATTCAGTCATTTACACTAATTACCCACCGCTGCGATTGGAGTGGATGCTTTAACCTTCTCACTAATAATTTCTCATGATTTTTCTCCAAAGCCGCACCCAGCCCCACAGGGGCAAAATACGACCTTTTCCAATTTTATTATCAACAACACACACAAAATGACACTAATCAGGATAATGTGGTGGTACATTTAAAAAAGCATTTCATTCTCTGTCATTTCATTCCATTTGATTAATGGAAACATACAATATGTGGAAAGATCATTTATTTGGCTGTAATTTCAATACATTTTACAATACAGTTCTATTACCTTTTTTTTGTTTCCTGGTTTTTTGTTTTTTTTTTGGCATCAGATATGTTATCAGGCAGCCAGTCGGTCTGTTATTTTTTACTGGGTGTTTGAGGTGCTGAACCTGTTGCAGAGAGGGCTGTGGGTGATTGTAAAGTTTTGCCTATTTGTCTGTCCATCCAGCCACGCACAGGGTAATCTTGAAGACAGCCTTTGTTGCTCCTGGCAGAGAAAACACAATTGCTGCTTGAGACAAAAAGACTTGTGCGCTCTCGAGAACAAAGCCATATGTGACATTTTCACAAAAGACAAAGGCTGAGTGATAAGAAGTGACGGCACACAGGTGCAAAAGAGTTTTCTGAGTTTTACTATTAACTTGTTTACCAAAATAAAAGAGTGTGTTAACTGGGATTTTCAAGCATGATGGCAGTTAAGGCAAAGCGAAAGTGAAATTACTGTGAGCAAAGCAGTTGGTGAAGGACTGGAAGGAGGATTAGAGACACTTAAACAGTCCTGAGGGCCAACTGCCCAGATGGAGAACGGCTCCCAACAAGTCCTCCAGACTAATTGCTAAAATAGGTCATTCGTCATTGCCTTCCAAAATAGCCCAAAATGAGCATTTTCTCTATTGTCCCCCTTGGCAGGAGGGCATCTTCAGTCAGGGTCTTCCAAATTGTATGATTGCTACAAAAAGGGTCCACGTGACATCATGTGGCATATGACATCATGTGTTTTCCACCTCTGTGGCCACGGCGGGGTTGAGTTCAGGAACCAAATCTATTTGCTACAAATATAAAAATATTCAACTCTCACGCAGTCAGTCACTTAGCTTTTAGTTTTGACAGGCCAAAGATGCTCTTGTCAGTTGAATGTAAACATTGGTTGTTTTTGTCATTTAAAAAAAAAAAGTAATTTTTTTTTTCTCGTTAGATGAGTTTCATATTTTCTGGCACCCTGTCTCAATCTGCCTGACAGAGGAAAAAAAAAGTCACAATGGACAGTCTGAGACTAACCTTAGTTAGTCTATATACACCAAATGTTGAATAGCTCTGCCTGCTCCTGCTTTGTGCATCTTTTTTTGTTCTCCTGTCTGCAAAAAAAATGAGGTATACCGGATAACAAGGGATGTCACCTTGAAGCAAAACCTTCATATTCTCAAAAGTGCTAATGTCATTCAAGTCCAGTGGCACCATTGTTCCAAACAATCTTTCAGAAGAGGAGGCAAAGCTGTCTTATTAGACTGATGCTGCTTTTGGAGCTGCACGCTACAGTTTTTGCTCTCTAATTTCAAGTTTGTCTGACAGTGGTGCGGCCTATGTGGGTGGTGTAAATGCCTGGCAGCTTACATCCAACATGCCCAGAGAAAAGACTGTGCATAGTTATTATAAGAAGAGAACATCGTTTTCACACTCTACATAAGCTTCACATTGCATTTTCTAATTTAAAAGGCGGTACATCTAGAAGGAAATAACAAACGTGATCCAATCTCTAATAAACATGCAGTACAGGATGGAATCGGAAAGGATTAGCATTTGATTGTTATATTTATAGAATTAATGCTTTACTGTTTTGGGTATATGAAGAAATGTTTATTTATTATGTGACAAAACATCTATAAAAAGAGCTTTTCAGGTCAATTTAATAAATTTTTATACCGTTTTTATGACACCACTAAAACTGCTGTGATGCAGTAACACACATCTATCTGCCAGGAGAGTAAAACAAACATTTGCACATAGTGTTTGCTGCAGGGTTTCTTGTACTGTACAGTAGGTGTGGTGCAGCCTGCCACTGCTCTATTCCACCCCTGAGTGCCGTGGAGGTGATTTATAAGAAGGAGGGGCCCGTGAGCTGCAATCAGCCCATTTCCATCAACGTTATGGCTGCCTGACAACATCCAGCTGTCCCTGATGTGCCACCGAGGGCTGATGGCGCACTTGTCAGCTCTGCTGTTTTACTGCGGCGCTCACAGAGAAAAGAACATATACCCACATGCACACTTGCCCACACAGTCACACATGCTGACACGCGTGCTCCCACCCGCACAAAATCACCAAATGAAAAAACATCATCGTCTTTCCCAGTTTTTTCATTGCGCAAGATCTGTAATAATCATGTATCAGTGTAAAAATTGTAAAGGTCTAATTATACTTTATGAGACACAGCTGAAGCTGCAACATCTGGAATTAAAGGACAAGTTATTTAATCAAAATAGCTGTAAGTAGTGTCTGATATGATATTTAAAAACATGACCCCTATAAGCATTTGATAATATTGTTAGTCCTGGTTGTAAAAAAAACTATGAGTTATAGTTTTTTAAGGTGAGAATAACATCAAAAAAGCAGTTATCAGTTTTTACACCCTCATGTTGAAATCCTAAAGTGCAGTTAAGGTCTCATTTTGAGGCCAAATCAGGTGGCGAAAAATGCATGTCCTCCCATTCATTTTCATTTTGAGTAGTGTGTTTAAGCAGACAGCAGGTGGTTCAGACAAGAAAAAAAAAACGCAGTGGCCCCGCTGCAGAAAGATGAAGCAAAGTCAACTTTTGGAGAAACCGGACAAAATGTCACGCTGCGTGGCCAATCAACTGATCAGCCAGTCAGACTGAGCGGAGCTGAACAACCCTGCCATGAGGGAGTATAAAGACATTAATTTGCATTTGCAAATGGGCCAACACTCCCACACTGCTGCACAAACCTGCAGTGATTGCCACAATGCCTGATTTGATCTGAAAAGGCCCTTACAGTAATTCCCATACTGTTTTTAGACTCACACTATATTACAGATATGATATCTAGTCTGCGTGGACATGAATGTGTCATATTCAGCAAGTGATTTCTTCTTTTTTTTTATATCTCTGAATGCAGCTTTTCCCTACAAATGTTACAATACATAAAAATGTCTTCCTACAATTTACTTTTTGAAGTCGTACATTTAAAGTTATAAGCAGTTTATGATGAAGAACCTTAAAAGGAGCTTTCCTGGTAAATGAGTTTCCAGGATGATGTTGTATTCTACTTTCAGGCCGAGAGCACATCTAATCAGAGCTCTGACTCAACAATGCATCAGCCTTGTGCCTCATCGCCGCAATCTCTCTCTACCCTTTTGCTGATGTCTCTTCTACAGCTGCTCCCACTAACTTATGATATAATGACATTATACTATAACCCTCTAAATTGTGAATCCAGCTGGCTAAACCTAATTTTGCTTTTCCACAGCTGGGGATGCTACGTGTGCCGGGCACCCTCCATGCTGCTGTGGTAATGCAAGAAAACCAAAATAAAAAATCGAACTATATCCTTCTTCTTTTTTTGTCTTAATATAAGAACATAAAGGAGAATAACATGATTAAATGGTAAAATGATACTGATTAACTAGAACAAACTGTTTTCTTGGCTTAACTAGGACAATCAGTGCTATTCCTGACAGCTACATACTCTTCTCCGCAAGAGCTGCAGAAGAACAAATTACACTCCAAAAAGATGCTAATATCTTGATGCAATATACTTTTTTGAGAGCTTTTTTTTTTTTTTTGTAGGAGAGCCTGAAAGACAGTGTAGTTGTTCATTGGGTGGATAAAAAAATCAGGGAAGCTGCTCCTAAAGTCTTACTCAATTAAATGTTTGAGAGAAGAAGAAAAATTCTGTTGTATTTAAGTCAAAAGAGTTTACTCTCCACACAGTTACAGCTGCACCTTTCGGTTGGGACTTTTTATAATTAGCTTTTCTCTTTCTGCTGGTCTGTCTACCTCATGAGCTGCAGGGTTGTGTGTGTTTGACCAAGGGCAAACTCACAAAGCAGAGTGGCAAACAGCACAAAGGATAAGTGTGCTTCAACTGCATTTGCACAAAATTGGACATTAAGTCACCTTCCTGCAGGGTTTTTTAGAGGTATGGGCGTGTTTATTTGTGTCACTGCGATACCACCGTGTAACAATTAGAGAATAACATTTTGATAATGCTGCTCTCTCCCCTCCTTTATACTCTAGCTCGCTCAACTAAAGCTGCTCTCAGCCTAGTTTATGATGAACCAAGTTTGAATGTTCAGTTTAAAAAAAGACAATTAGTTCATTTTATACATTCAAGTGTTAGGAACAAGTTGAAAGTTTGACCTGCTGTTCGTGCTGAGATGAGATAAAGTAACTGGTCATCACCATAATTTCTCATCAGTGTGGCAAGAAAATGAAGTAGAATTGATGAGATTATTATTTCAATATGTGACAGAAATACTTTTCCTGTAGGTGAGTTCTAATTAGGATATATTTATACTACACTGGAGAAAGCTGCGATACTGTCAGAGAGATGCTCACCCAAGCAGGAGGTCATTTAACATAAAAATGTATTATTGTAGGAATTTGTTAGGCCTAAGGGATCATTTGAAATGTTGATGTTTTGTGATCATATTTCTCCTCTTATGAGCTTCCAAGATCTGAGCTGGAGGCTGTAATCAAAAGCTTGGTGGACAGAGAGCGTGACCACACAGTGAAAGTAACCATTTCTAATGTCTTAACCTAACCATGGCTAAATTCTGTTCTCTTGGCAATTTCATTTGTAGACAGAGCGTGAAATAAAATATGTGTTTTTCCGGTCTGGTGGACTGGCAGTGCAGACATTTATTGATTTTGCCAATTTAATGCATTCAAGATATAATACTATGGCTCCACTCAGCTGAGGAACTTGTCTATCTTTTTCTTATCCAGCATAACTAACAGCTCGCATTCCATTTGAAGTATTTTTATCATAGTTGGAGGATAGTTGTCTTTAGGAAATGGCTATGCCTTTGAGAGAACCTGTTGAATTGTAAATGTAAACACTGCGACTAAATATTACATTTTACTTGAAAGCCTGCATGCCTCGCAGCATTTTCACCTCTCCATTTACAGTTAAATACAACTAATGATTGGAATAGACACACTGAAGTAAACAGGCTTTAAACAGTTGCAATTTATATCCATTGACATCAGAAATCTGTGTAATTTGGCAGAAATTTAAAGCAATGGGTTTTTGCCATTAGGGGAAAATAGTGGTAATTGAAATGCAGTGTCATTTGGCAAACTGCTGATCTGAGAAAATGAATAAATGAAGAACAAAATAGTCCTCCACATTTTCCTCTTACTGTTGTTTTATCTCCTGCTGCATCATTCAGGGAACAGTTTTCTCTTCAGCTCCGCTCACATATAAACCCTGGAAATTATTTGGAACTTGTCCTTTTACATACATAAGACACAGCCAGACATGGTCCAAGTCAGACATGTTCTCACATACTGTAAATACCTCAACTGGTTTAGTTGAGGATGGTGTCTGGGTAAGAGGAGGAGGAATCAGCTGTAACTATGACTGATTGTGCACTAAGATCAATACTGCATGGATTTAATTTCAGTGAAAAAATGCAAATCAATATACAGGCCAAAAAAAAGTGTAAAAATCGACTACACTCATCATGTAACCCATTCGCTTGCTATATATTCTTTGGACAATGTGCCGCTTCAATCACATGTCAGCTTTATTGGATATTACAAGTTCACACAGTCTGCTAAGTCTTAGAAGACTTAAATTGGTGCAACATGGACTGCTGGAGCCAGTCAGTCCTTCTTTCCACTATAATACAAAAGGGAATATCGCTCTGCTGTTACACACTTTAGTTGTTGTCCTCTAAGACCTACAACATGGCAAGAGTTTGAGCGTTCTGCATCTTGCATTAACCCATATTTTATGAGAACTATATGAACTTTGGAGTCATTCCAACTTAACATGTCCTCTGCGCCGTCTTTTCATATTGTTTTAACTTGTCAGTTTCAGGATTCTAATTTGACTAAGCCTCCATGTTCGATGCATAAAATCACAACGATGTTGACTGCTGCTGAAGACACAGAATAAGTGCCCTTTCTCCATTTCTCCTCAATGATAGATAGAGGAGTGGAAATGATAGAGCATGGTGTGGGAGGGAAAAGGCCAGTTACAGCCCCTGGGCTCCCTTATGCCTGCTGGAAATGGAGCTAGAACGATCAGCTCTAACACTGATCATATAATATGTGGTCTTGTCCCAGAAGTGTTTTAGTCCAGGTGACAGCAGGGTTATGTCCAGGTTTGTGGGATTTAGGTAAATAGACATTTTACATTTCTGTTGAGATTGCTTGGATTTTGCCTGATGTTGTCAGAGTGACTCACATTAAAAATCAACATGGCCACTGTGAGTGAGAATCCTGGGTTTGTTAATAAGCCACATTTAAAGGAGGAGACTTCTGTCCTCTCTTAACCTTGAATATCCCAACAGGCACTTTGAGAAGAGGATGTTTTTAAATAATGCACAGCCACAGACGTATTAGCAGGGGTGTTTCTGAATACCTCGGGCTTTTGAAAAGACACCCTGCTCTGCTGCGCATTGTGTGTGTTGTTTGTGCTTAATTCATACTCAGCGTCTGTGGCAGACAGGCTCACAGGGGCGGTTTGCAGACGTTTGAATTAAAGCGGCAGAACTATTAAAAATGTATGGTCTGTATGAATGCCTGACCTATATTTTGCCACGTAAATAAATAAATAAACATAGTGTTAAGAGGGGATGATGCAAATCTTCAGATGTGGGACACAAGATGAGCTAATGACATTATAACAATAAAGACTTTAGATTTCACACTGAGAGTGTAATAGAAACCAAGCCTATCTAACTCATTCCCCCCCTGCCTCCTCCTTTCCTGTTCGCCCACTTAGTCTATCCCACAATGCCGCCTGCTCATCTGTCTCAGCATGGCTGTGTTTGAATTGGCCTCTCCCAGTTCAAGTGTATATTGTGACTCACCTCTGTCTGTGCGCGTCAGGAGAGCAGAGAGAATGCCACAGCTTTCATGTAGAAGTGTGTTTTCAGAGTTGGGACACTGACACAAGGTGGTTTTTAGAGTCTTTGTTTTACTGACGTATATGTGGCACGTCTCCTTCACTCCGTCCCTAGACCGTGTCTGTCTGTCTGTCTTCCTTTTTCTGCCTGTCTCTGTGCTCCGCCACCCCCACCCCCCTGTCCTCTGTTGTCTTAGCAGATTTCTTTGTCACTCTGCCATTCAGACGATGTCAGGGACCATGGCAGCAAGAATAAAGGCCACTGGTTTCTCTCGATTCATGATGAACTGTCGCTGTCTGACTGAGGCAGCCTCTAAAATTCACTGAGAGCTCAAAAACAAACCCATCAGCTATCAACTCCGACTGATTCGTGTGAAACTTTCCCTGGCTGAGTCGTTCAGCTTGAGTTGCAGCAGTCGTTCATGCTGAGAGAACTTATCCTGGCTGTTTGGGAAAAGAGTAAAGGAGTTTTCAGTTGGGGTTTTAACATTAATTTGTCATTTAGATCCTGTACATGAAAAGGTCACGTCGTTATCTCTCACATGGTTTCGTGTGGCATTCGTTTTCAGCCTGAGATCTGTCTATAGACTCCTGAACCAGAGACCCAACACTGACCCTCACTCTGTAATGGGAGAGTAACCTTTTACCTCGTGTTTTTTTGCAAAGGCCATCCTGTCTCAGAAGCAACTCATAAACCAGGGTTTCTTACCCTCTGTGAGGATGTGCCTGCGTATCCATTTATGCGTGCATCCTTGTTTGTGTGTGTGTGTCTAAGTTCAGGCAAGGCTGTTGGCTGTTTATATGAAGCAGAAGAGTGTATCCATGCTGAAATGACTAATTGGGAAATACAGTGTACAAGCTCATTTGATGCACCAAGCAACTTATTCCCTTCGCATGAATAACTGCAGGTTTGTAGCCTGAATACAATATTTGTGTGTAGCTTCTTATGCAACTGAAGAAAATGTAGTCTTGACTTTAAACCCAGTAATAGATTTTGAATATCTCTAAACAGCATTATGCTTTTTTACTTGTGTTTTCTCTTGTTTGTATTGTGTTTTCTACCCTGAGGGACTTCTCTCCCCTCCTTCTGCACCTCTGCTCTGGCTACTGCCACAAGCTTGGCATCAAAGGGCCATTTAAAAGGGCTTCTTCTAAATGAACTTGACAGCAAAGCCAAGGCGTGGTGATATGGGTGGACATGCAAATCAATATTTCACATCATCAGCCTCTGGTTGGTGGAGCGTGGGGACAGGATGACGAGGTGTGGCCAATACTTTCATTGATTTAGACCGCAACAGACGGGAAGTAGGTTCAGTTAGGTCCTCTAATTCTTGAACTATGGTGCTGTAAAGGTAATTAAAAGCAAGATATTATCTCTCCGTTTCAGTACTGCATCCATGTTTGGCTGTTCTGTTCTGCAGCCGTTCCGCTCACAATTTACAGGAAACTGAGTTGGAAAATGCTGGTCACACTAAGATGACATCTGTGTTTTGTTTATCCACCCATACATGCGATAACTGTTTGCATTCTCGTTGCGGGAAGAAAGGATCAGTGTAAGCAAAGCAGATGGAAGGCATATGGAAGCAAAGACAATTCTCCCCTCACTGAATTGTACCATTTAGTGCTACAGACCGGTGAGGCGGTGTGTCACATCGCAAGCACTGTTGATGTGGCTTGGCAGGCACATGAGCAGCAAACATGTCATTCAGCTGTAAATTATGTTTCACGCAAGGTCACCTTGTGTAAAGGTTGGAAAGGAGGAGGAAATGAGCTGAGGGTGTAATGCATCTCCTCATGTCAGAGACATATATCACACGCTAGAAATCGAAACACATGCAGTTAAACTCGCAGATAACGCAAACACAAACACAGCACAGATGTCTGTATTTATGAGCCTGTTAAGCCATGCATCCAAAGCCATAGATTGATTCCATGTTTATTGTTGTAAATCATATACTGTAGTAAACTGAACTTTTCACTGCATCCCCATAAAAAGTATCATTTAGTATTGATTTGTTAATAGGGTGAAGTAAAATCGGCCGGCATTATTCAAATAAATTTATGCAGATGCAGCGCTGCGTGTCATCCAGGACTTGTAGCTTTCGTCTTCTCGTTGGCTCTGCTAAATCTCCGTCCTTGTGTGACTTTCAACTCCAAGCCATACTCCCTCAAGGATACATGTCTTAGCATAATACAGACGGCTTAGGAGTCATCGAGATGTGGTCCCTCTACTCCGTTAGGCAGACGCTGCCAGGGAAGGATTTCCCTTCCCCCTCACTGTACCAGATCACTGCCAGCACAATGCCAACACTGTGCCTCTCCGGCTTTTGGCACCCTTGACCACTGACTCTGTCTCATTCACACCTAACCCTCCCCCACACACACACAGGATACAGTGAGGAAGTGTATGGTCCAATTATTATTTTTTTTTTTTTACCATCTTGTCTGTTACCATCACATTTAATGTCAAAAGAAGGGCCGTGTGTAAAAGGGGACAGTTTGCTTTCTCAAATTGACTCATTCACATTTTTATCCCTTCACCCCCCTTCCAAAAAAATCACATTTTTTATCATCTAATATCACCCTGTCAGTGGGTACTGTGCCAGATATGGGGAGACAGGCAAGGTCAAATCCGTCCCCACAGTCCCCAGCTGGCACTAACCCCAGTGACAAGGGTGTCTGAGAGAGGGAGACGTTTTCATGCTGGATACACAATTTGTCCAGTGTTTACTCTCCTGTCCATTTGCATCACTGACAGTAGACCTGAGTGACATCAACATGAAGCCACTGTCATTGAATGCTATTTCTTCTTTTTTTGTGAGGGGGGTGCTGAAAATTGTCACCTAGATTCTGCACAATTCACACCTGATTTACAATGTGTGCACGGATCAAGCATGTGCACACAAGGTGTCTTTGTATTATAAGGACCCTCAATTTATAACACTCAGAATTTAACTATTACTACTGGACACATACAAAATATCTACCTTAAACCTGACTGCAACCTTCATTTAAATCTAAATCTAAATCTATCTTAACCTCTATCTTAAGGGTGCCACATTTTACAAGCAATTGCAAAACAGTTCCTACATAGAGATTAAATTAGTGCTGTGTATTGTATGCACAAGTTTAATGTCAACTATAAAGTAGCTGTGGAAATACAAGAGAGTATGCCAGCATAGTGAACTTGACTAAAAGACAGGGCTGCTTGGGTAAATACAAGGAGTCCCAACTGTGTGACCATTTGGGACCTGTGTGCTTTAACATATATTCATATGACTCATAAATAAGGTTTGGGGGAAATAATTAAAAGTGCATTTCACTTATTTTTTTTAGCCAAAGTCATGAGAAGTTTTGAGGAATTGTATTATAATTGGTGCTTAAATGTTACATAAATAAATCTTTAAAAACATAGTCCAGCATTTGAGAAATGCACTTATTCTAAGAGTTCAAAGAGTTCAAAGAGAGGAGTTCTTAGCTTAGCATGAATACTGAAAACATGGAAAAACTGCTTGCCGGGCAGTATCTGAAGTGTGAAACTGTATCAAAAGTGTTTAAGAATATAACAGCAACTTTTGTTTTTTATGATGGGTTATGTGCTTGGTATTTCTTTGCCACAGGCAGTGGTTTCCTGGAGCCCAACCAAAAAAGCAGTCAAGCACATAAACCCTTTTGTTTTATGTACAAATTACAAATTAGAAAATGTGACATAATATGTTAATTAGCTTCAGAGATGCTGGAAGGTGGACTTTTTTTCCTTTTTTTTTTAAATGGCAAAGCCTCTGCTTTTAGTCTTTGTGCTATGCAACATTAACAATCTTCCTGCTGTAGCTTCATATTTAATGAACTGATATGCGGGTAAGATAAGATAAGATAACCTTTATTGATCCCACATGGGGAAATTGCATTCCAGTTACATCCCATCCAAGAAACATAGAAAGACATGGGTGCTGTCAGTCTTCTCATCTAACTTGACAAGAAGGCAAATGTGTGTTTTTTTCAGAATGTTGAACTACTCCTTTAACTCTAAAACTAAGTCCTAACCCCAAAAACAGCCATAACTCAGTCACTATGCAAGCATTTTCAACTATGACACTCTGAGACAGATGTGAGGATTTGGAGTGCATGTAAACATGTTGAGTTTCATGACTTGCATCTTACTTAAATACAGCAGAGCATTTCAATACAGACATCTGTGTCACTTCACATCGCTGTGCTCCCCACAGGCCTCTTTGAAATACACCTGCTCAATATCAGTGAAATTAGCAAAGACCTGCTGCAATATGTAAATCATGTGAGCAGATTATCAAGATACAAAACTGTGAAATTGAAGATGCACTTTTTTTTTACACCCAATGCTTCCAGGAACAGCCCTAATCCATTGATTTCAATCAGTGGGTTATAATGTTGCAACTTTTCATGGTATTCCAACATATTTACTATATTTACACAGCTCATGCCAATCTGAGCACATCGCTGGATGTGTTTATTTGATATTCAGTCATGCTACTGGAAATGCAAGGTCCTCTGTCATATATATTACATAAGCACAACAGGGTTCCTCAACCCTGCTAGCAAACGTATAGTTACACCTGATGATGAACAGAATGACCTGATTTCGTGTTTCCCCAGAGACATCTGTGCAGATGAAGGAGTGCGGTGCATCAGGCCTCCGTTTCCCTTCTCCTACAACCTGTCATGGAATCAATCCCGCCTTTAGATGTGCTCTCCAAAGGGAGCGAATCAGAGAAGGTGCAGTGGTTTAACCTTCTCTGTCTTTCTATTTCTATCTGTGAACACATCCATCCATCCATCCATCCTTATATTTTGTCATCCTTTCTCTCCTCCCTCCTTAGAGATTAACTCTCTTTCCTCTCTCTCATGCAGACTTTTCTTTCCGCCTTGCTCTGTCTTTTTATCTCCCCTTGTCTTCTCCTCTCTCTTGCTCTCTTTTTCTCTCTCTCCCTTTCTCTCTCCTCTGTCTTGATAGCGCGGCAGCTCTTGGAGCTGAGGGACTATGATTAGGACAGAAGAGAACTGGCTGTAAGACAGAGACAAACTCAGAACTGGGTCATCATTGTTTCTGTGTGAGGGGCCCGCTCTGCAGATGAAAAGCTTGAAGACAAGAGAAGCAAACGATGCTCAATACAGCAAGCACCGGGAGCCCTAGACATTTCTGGGCTACAGAAAATACTCATGCAAAGGAGGAATCGGAACTGCAACACAGAATTTATGTAATAAGAGCTGAATAAAACATGCTGCTGGCCCGCTTTTTCTATCTCAGAACCCTTCGAGTTAGTAATCATCCATTGGTCGTCTAAAGCTGCATGGCAGAAACATGGGCACAATTGCAGAGAGGCGCAGTGGTCATGAAGCACAAGACAGGGAAAACCTTGGTTGTCACAGAGTAATAGTATTTTGACATCGATCATATTTTTCTCCCGCTCTCCCATGCTCTATCTCTCTTTCTTGTCCTCTCTGCAGTCATCTCGCTCTCTCTCTGTCTTCCACCCCTTTAGCAGACAGTCTGACAGGGTCTGTCCCACTGGCCAACCATTCAGCACTCATCATGCGCATCATTTCCTCTCATCATTCCCCCCGGTGTGCTTCTTCCATCTCCTCTGGCCTGTTCGCTCGCCATCAACCACTCCCCATAAAGCCTTTTATTTGTGCCTGTGTGTGTGTTTGTGCCTCAGTGTGTAGCGCATAAACATAGCTCCAGTATATGAGTATGCATCTTATCACGTGTACATACTGTTTGTTTATGTGTGTTTGTGTCAGCGTGACTATACATAATATTTTCTTAGTAAAAGGATGTGTCACAGTGTGTGTGTGTTGTGGGATAAAATGGGTTGTGATATCAGTTTGAAACGACCAGAGCTGGAAATAAATTCTATTTTCATGGCGAGACAGCAAATTATGGTTTTATGTATCGCCTCCCACATCAGGCATTAAAAGCAACAAGTATCCCACCATAGTTTTCATCTGTGACAGCTTCACCTCAGCTGCAGGTTTAGTCTTTTATGCTTGCAATTGAAGATGCTCTTGAATCAGAGGGCAAACAGCATTTGCTGCACTCCTCTACTTCATTAGATGGTATTGTCTCTAGAATTAATTAGTTGAGCAAAAGGGATGAAGAGCCTTTGTGTTTCAAATGACATAGTTACCTTTTCTTAGTTCCTACAAACACGGCATTAAATAGAATATCTTGCATCCTCATGTTGTTCCTGTGCCTCCTTCCCTCTTCTGTTGTGTCAAACCTTCATTGCAAAACAGAATTAGCGGTGCCTCGCCCTACTTTCCAAAGCATTGAGGAGCATGAGGAGAAAATAATCAGCTGAGGATTTGCCTGGCAGTCTCTCAAACCTGGATGCTTGTGAAACATCCTTTTCTGCAAGTGTTGGGTTTCACCAAGAGACTTTCCACAGCGTTCAGTGTTTCTCTGACAGAGACGATACCGAGGCCTCTACTGCCATCTAGAGCGAGAGAGCAGGTGGTTCATGAGAGAGAGAGAGGGAGCTGTGTGGTAAGAGGGGGATAATAAAGGTGTTTACTGTACCAAATGATCTGCATGTAATAAACCAAATTAATTTGTACTTCTGTATTTGTGTCCAAGTCATGGGTCAAAGCCTGGGCGAGTCTAATTTCCCCTTTTTCTTTATCTAAAATCTGAAAAGTACTGATTACAGTATTTACTCCTATAGACATCATGAGTTCAGACAATTTTTCTTTTGAGGACCTTATTTCCCGGCCTCTCTGCCTCCTTCTTTGATGGGCCTTTTTCTCCCTTCCCAGTGCCAAAAATTGCCCGAAGATTTTTAAATTAACTGCTTTTTATTCAGAGTGTGGGAAAATTTCCTTTTATTATATGAATTGAACACTACAAGTTTCCAAAAAAAAAAAAAAGAAAAGGAAAGCTAGGGATCATCAGAGGCTTAAAACCCTTTTGAAGCATTATCCACCCAATTTTTTCATTTGATTTCTTCCTCTTTGTTATGAATTTTCTTCCTTTGTAGTCTGTGCTGTGTCTCTACCACACAATTCAAAATAGTCCAGCCACTCTTTGCTGATTGTGTTACACAATGATTTTTCTAATCACCATTTTCATCTTGCTTTAATTAAAGCTTTCATTGGACAGAGACACGGGCCATTATGCTCTCTATATTTCACAGAGAATGGATTGGAAAATGACTAATACCTTATGCTGACCTTTCTTAATCACTGCCTGCTGGCAAGGCTATGCAAAGCAATTTCACCAACATATTTATCTCATCCATAGCACACCTTAGACTTAATCCTAATGGTCTTTTCATTAGCCTTTTAATTGAGCAGTGTGGAGAGTGTTAAAATGTCTCTCAGCAGCTTTCAAAAAGTAGCCTCATGCCAGATTCAGCACATGCACATTAATCTGGGATAGTTAAACCCACGTTAACCTCCATGCCTAGTCATCAATCACCCATGCTCTCCCTATTTTATTCTTAACTTGACTGTGTGACAGAAAATAACCTGCTTAATGAAAAAGGTCTGGCTCACATTTGCATAATAGCCATGTGTGTATCGCAGGGTCAGAGGGAATATGAATATTATAAATTTAATGACAAAAATTTAATGATGTCTTCACAGAATGCTTCCTGTTATTTAATACAAACACTATAAAGCATTTCCTGAAAAATAAATTCTATAAAAATAAATTGCTGAATGCTTTCTGTATTAGATTGTATACACTGGATTGCAATGTGTGTTTACGTTGTTGCCTTGAAAGATGTTTAATTTGACATTTTCAATTCACAAATTCTTTTTTAAATACAGTTTTAATTACACTTTAATATAACAGTGAAGGAAAGAAGGGCGTCAGTATAAATATTTAATTGAACCTTGCTTTATAAAAGTCCAATTAACTTGAGTAATCAAATAAATTAAACTTTTTGTTCGTTTCTCATGTAATAGACTAAAGAAATTAAGGGCAGTTTAACATTGGTGCAAACTCTTAGTGGTCAGAAATGACAATTAGGGTTTCTGAACTCAGTGCCTGGACAAGAAATATGTATGTGTGTTTTGCACATTAATCTGATATATTTACGTCAAGATTACATCACTGATTATAATTTGAAGCTTGTGATTTCTCTAACCTTGAATATTCATCCAGACATGGAAGATAATTGTTACATGGTGCCTGCTCCGTATGAATAATAGGATCTAATTACAATCACTTCATAATCGACCCCAAGAGGCATTCTCATCTGTACACAAATTCAAGACAATAGTGTAAGGTTAGACTGATGGCCAGTAGATGGCAGTATGCCCCCAGCTTGTCTGGACTGGCAGTGACAATATGGTAGGTACAGAGGTCAAATAACACAGCGGTGTTGACCAGGAGAGGGTCAACACATAAATATCTCCTGGGACTTTCTCAAGTGCCTTGTGCAGCTACTTAGTGTGAGATTTGCCAGAGGAAAAAGGCCGAAGTCCCATTTCCACCTCAGCAAAATGAAATCAGAAGCCCCTGGGATTTAACTCTGACCTTCCTGGCGTTCACTGCTGCTTAGTGATTACTGAAATATAAGAGGCTAGAGGGTGCAGAGCTGTATCAACGACGTTGGCTTTCAGCACAAATGTGAGACAATTTACATATATTAATAAGGATTATCTTCTAATTACCATCTCTCTAACTACCCTCATTAACTGTAATTTAGAGTCTCACGGAGCAAACAGACAGGTCACAGATGCACAGAGGGATTATACAAACAGGAAGATACTGCAGTCTGCATAAGCAACAATTGTTTACACTGTGCAGAATAATATAACGCTAAGTGCCAATCTTGTTTGTTTAATGTTTAGTGGACAGGAATTCCTTTGGTTTGCTTCAGACCTGCATGCATTTTATTGGCTTGTGTGGGATTTGGGCAGGAAACCAGAGCTAATGCCCCCTCTCCCACTTCAAACGGATGCCAGGCACCCTTAAATGTCATGGGGTGGTTAGAGAGTTGAAGGAGGTGGGAGGATGGGAGGGAGGGGGATTGAAGAGTGAGAAGCTGGGGCTCGCTCGGGCGAAAGAGAGAAATCCAGCCACTCCGGTGCTGGCCTCAGAGCTTATCAGTGCGCGCTGGATGCAGCTTTGCCGACGCTGCTAAGGCAAACCAGATGCAGCGTAGGCTTCTCTGTGCCACTACGTGTCAGGTACAGCCTGGGTCAACCTGAGGCGCCTCGGCAGTATAGGAGGGAGGCCACTGTACAGTTCAAACTCACTGCAGATGGTCCTGACTAGCTTACAGTAGAGTGTCGGGTCTTGTGGTTCATCCCGATTTGACAGCATCCTTTGAAAAGTTTTGAAGGTTTCATGGTGTCACTTCAATTACTCACATTAATGCATTTCTTCTGCATTTAAGATTGACAACTTGCAAGTGGTTTATAGTTGGAGTATCAAAGCCAGCGAGTGTGTGTTCTGGGGTGTGTTGGTCACTGGGAATCCCACGGTTCTTTCTACTCTTGCCAGCAGCAGTGTTTATAGGATTTTGTCTCATTTTCTCCAGTGTTAATTTATTTCCATAAAGGCAGCCATGACACATTCTCTCCTCTGTCTCTGGGTGGCTTTACTTTACTGAGCTCTAAATTCCCCCCCTGTCTCTCTGTGCTAAATGAAAAGAATAGACTGGATTGACCTTGGTTCCAGAGACAGAGTTGCAGAGTTGACAATGGGCATCATCGTTTTAGCAGTTTCACTCTGTCTTTTCCTCTGTTTGTCTCTCTGTCTCTCTCTCTGAAACTCTACGTGTTTACACCCTGTTATTGCATTGTTTTGTGGTTTTGGATAAGATCGCGCTGTATTGTTACACTTCCTGAGGTATATCATTATGGCTCATCTGTGTCAGTGGGTAAATGAACATGTTGCGGCGTGGCTGACTTTAATTTCCCCTGTCTGCAACTAAGTCTCTCAAATCTCCAGCTTGCCAGCATCGTACTCCTCCCTCCCTGTGGGTCTGTTTGGCAGGCAGAAAATACCATCTCTCTCATCATTGGGATTATATGGAGCTCATTTGCCTTTGATTGCAAAACCATTAATGCACAAATGTATTGGTGACTGACCTGTGACCTTTCTCATCCACTGACAAATGAAAGCTGGTCTCATCACTTCTTCTCTCAGGCTCTTTGGACCCCGGGGTCTGGGTCAGGGTTTGGTAGTGTTTGTGCTGTATTTCTGTCAGACTTGCATGATCCACTGCCACTTAACAAGAAAGAACAAGGCGGAAAAATGAGGCATTTCCGGGCCCAAGGGTTTATTCCTACAGCACAGTGGATTATATTACAAAATTCAAAGGGGAGACATGACTCATTTTTTAGAAAATCTTGTGCTCTGAACACTGTTCCAGACCATCTTAGTGTTTAATCTGCAAGAAGAGAGCTTGCAGACATCATATAAAGCCCTCAGTTGTGTCTTTTCACTAAGTCACATATTTTCTGACTCTATCCTAATTCTATCTGTACTTTTAAAGGTGGAGCATGAGTCCTAATCAGGCTTACATTGTTGTACCCTGAGGAATTACTCTGCTGGATGCTATAAAAGAAATGCTTATCACACATGCAGAGAAGCAAAGCTCTATCTGACTCTGTTTTTACTTTCCATATCCCTCATACCACAAATATGATGTATAGCGGAAAAAGATCCAAAAAGGGGAAAAAAAGAAGTGAATTTAGTCTTTTTGTGCTTTTCTTCTGACAGTGTGTTTTTCTCAGCATTGTTCTGCACATACATTAAAACAGTATGGATCATGCATTGCTATCTACCACAAAACAAAGTTATGCACATATGGTGAAGCTTTAAAATCAAAGCTTTAAAAGTCAAATAAAAACACACAAAAATACACAGAAACACTGGCATATTACTATTTGACATTCCTAACAAAAAAGCGTTTGGCAACAATCTATGAGGAACATTTTATCGATGCAATAAACATGTTAACATATGGTGGTAAATAGCAAATAAAAGATGACATGGCATTTTTACAAATCCTTTTCAAAAGGGGGGAAATGCTTTGTTCCTTCCTCATCAGCGCTGCCTCTCTCAGTCTCTGTAGTTTTCCTGAATCATCAGATGGCCATCACTCTTCTAAGTGGAGGGGTTTCCATGGTAACCACATCCTCTTCTGGGCTGATTGTTTGCACGGGATCAGGGGTGACCATGTGCTGTGAGAGCCGAGGGTGCTGCTGGGTGGTGAGGACAGGCGGGGGCTGGCGAAGGACAACAATTTGGGCGCTGGGTCCCTGCAGCAGGATGTCAGTCAGCTCCTCATGTGTAGAGTTGACAACCGGTACGCCATTCACCTCCACCAATCTATAAGACCAATTGCATGCAAGCACATGCAAAAACACGGCGTGTGGAAGAGAAAACATTGTTGATAGAGTCGATTGTTATCCCTACAGGTAGAGGTAGGACCTTCGTGATGCCTATGTAACAAGCAACAGATAACATCAAACAATTCACAAATCACAGAGCATGAAATATTAAAAAACATCACTTCTGCACAGAGCTTATTAAAAATTCCCTTCATTAGTTTTATTTATAGCGACCTGGATTTAACTGACAGTCAAATAAGATCACTTTGGTTTTTTTTTTTAACATGCTTTGTCAAGAGCATTGGCATAGATGCTGTGATAAATGAACACACACGGTGAAGCTCAAAGACTCGTCCCAGCTTCTGTGGTTCTGTCTCTGCACTGTCATGCAAACTTGTCTTTTTTTGGCAGGGTTGTCTCAAAGACGAATGTCAGCTGTACTACATCTGTGTGTGTGTGTGTGTGTGTTTAAATACTCATGTGTTTCAGAGTGCTGCGTATCTAAGCATGTACTTGCTGTAATGCAATAATTGCTTAATTATATGATCTCTTTTATCTGCTTCTTTTCACTCTCTTCTGCATCCAAGTATAACATTACAGAGCTTGCTTGTTTTGGAGCTAATATCTGATGATTCAATAGCTACAGAGCATAGAAAAATACGAGCGATGAAAGATGAAATGCGTGGGATGAATGAGAACTAAAGACTGCTTTCACTAGGTGGCCTCTTGTATACACTAACCATGTAATTGCCATAAAGCCTGGATAAGTTACTTTAGATTCTTCTGCTTGTGTTCGAGTGTTACCTGTCATCCACACAGAGTTGAGAGTTGTCCACTTTGACCACCAGTAGTCCGCTGCCTTCTTTATAGCGACACATAAAGCCATAGTGGCCATCAGGGTTGCAGTTTTCTTGTACAACCAGCAGCATGGCCGGAGACTGCAGGGACAACAGCTGGCTCAGGCTACTGATGGCTGAATTCTTTTTCTGAGCTTTCTCCTGAATGCAGAGTGAGAGAGAGAACAAATAGGCACATTTGGAAATGCAAGGGCACAGACTGCTCCAATGACAATGGACTGCTTAATTCAGACTAAACGGCACAGCCCATTTGTGTTAGATTGATTTAATTTAATGAAAAATAAACTGTGTGTGAAACAATAAGCAGGATTTTTATGGGCTCATTTCATGCTTTCATTTTGTCTGAATCAAATCTAATAGTCCTTCCCTGTATAATGATATGTCATCTTTATTATATTTGCACTGAGTCAAGTTAAAGGAAAAGTTCATTATTTTAGAAAATGTTATCTATTTTTGTCATTTTTGAAAAAGATGAGAGGATCAATGCCACTCTTGTGTATCTGTATGTGAAATAGGAGGTAGTTAAATCATCTTAGCATAAAGACTGGACATACAGGTGGCCTGGTTCTGTCCAAATTCTACAATCACATGTAATCTCATTTATTAACACATCATATCTTATTTGTTTAGTCAGTGTGAGAAGATTGTGGTTACATGTTGGACTATTTCTGGGCCAGGCTCGGTGACTTCCTGGAGTCTTGTCATCATTGTGAGGTAGCCAACCGCTGTGTGACAACGTAAAGCCTTGTGTAAAACTTGTCATTTTGGTTACTATTGGTTATGAATTAATCAAAACAATACATAGCCTTTTCATTACTGTGCTTTATTAATAGATAGATTTTTTTTCCCCTTTGAACAGAGCCAGGCTTGCTTATTCTTTCCATTTCAAGCCTTTGCCTCGAGCTCTGGCTGCATTTAACAAAAAGATATGAAAAACATATAGATCATCTTCTACATCTCCCAACAAGAAAGCGTTTTTGTTTTTTTTCCAATATGTTAAACTGTTCCTTAAGGGCACGATAAATGACAGATGAAACTTACTACTTATCTTTTCCTTGAGATAAAATTGTAGCTCTACTTCTTGGAATAATGCCTAAAGATTAGAGATACCACTACACAGAAGTCCTACAGAAGTGAATCTGAGGCTGTGTCGAAGCCAGAAGACCACCAAGATGTAATGATTAGCTTTGGAAAAGATCACACCACAAGTAGCTTGCAGGGATCAGAGAAAGAACTTGTGAGTCTGACCACTGAATTCCAATGTTCCCTTATCCAGCCTCTTGGCATACTCCCCCCCTCCCCCCTCCAGTGGCATGTGAATGCCTTGCAGCGCTAGATGCCGCCTTGCCCGGGTCAGGGGTCAAAGCTAAGGCTTCTCTCTCCTCAGACAAGTGGGCCAGACAGGATATATTCGCGGAAACGCAGCCGAAGCCCCTTGAGAAACAGCCTTTAATGCGCATCGTTTTCCCTTTTGGTTTGCTTCAACGTTGGACACACGCCAAGGGCCCAGGGAATTTTCTCTTCATATTCTCCTTGTTTATCCACAAGATCTTATCAAATCCCATCCTACCTGGGCCAGACACAGGGCACATATCCATCTCACACACCAGACAGAACCAATGGACTGTAAGTAGGCAATTAAAACACCACCACTCAAGATCACAAAGGTCACTCAGGCGAGAAATAATGGCTCACTTTTTCCTCTGGAGCAGGGAGAAAAAAGTAAACGTAAGTCAAAAATGTCATAAACATGATAATTTGCTTCCATCACAGAAAGATACAACGTGTTCTGTGAAGGGACTTGGTTTCACTCAGTGTGAGGAATGATTCTCTGACAGGCCAGACAGCATAGATGCTAAGTGGAAGGGATTGTATTTCCTTTATAATGATGGGTGTTAGTAGTTCTGAATGCAGTGCTGTCGTTCTGAGAGCAGACGCCTTGGCGGGGATCAACCTCGGGGTATAAAACGGAGGACAGAGTAACGGGAGACAATCTGACCACATTGATCAACTACGACTTGAATCATAAAAACTAAAAGAACCATATCCATTTCCTAAACTGGGGGAAAATGTCATGGAAAAGAGGTGGCTGATTTTTCTCACAACTCAATCCATCCCCAACAAATATGTGAGACGAAAGAGAGGGCGAAACAGTAATTCTTCCAATTTCCCCTTCTTTCATAGTCTGTCTGAAGTTTTTGAGTTGCTTGTTTAAAATCATTTCCGCTATTTGTTGTCCTTCCCCTCCTCCCTCCGCTCTCTCCTTCTGTTTCTCTTTTCCTTCCCTCTCGGCTGCCTTATTGATGCTCCCCACTCGCAATAGATCCTGCAGATTAGACTGCCGATGATGAAATATTTCCTTATTGTCTGTAATGCGGGGCAGCCTACAAGACCAAACACAGGTCGGTCTGCTCCTTATTAGAGCAGCGACTCCATCAGTTTCCCAGGCTGCTCCTCAGCTCTGACCTGTGTGTTAACTCTGATTAGGTCATATGATAAACATTAGCACTGCTGCTTTTCCCACAAACTCAGCACCTAAAAAAGCGTGGCCCTGGGGCGGCAACGTGACACGGGGCACCTTTCAAAGTCGGAGCCGCGTGTGTCCTTTCATGGCACCTCGTTAGGGCTTCTCCAACGGGATAAAAGAGCCACATTAAAAAAAAAAAAAAAAAAAAAAATTGGGCTCCACCGGGGATAGATGGAGATAGTTTTACACATGCTGGCCCATTTATCCATTGCACTCACCCAGTGGCTTTTGTCACACACATTCCATTGTTGGTATGGTCACAGGCTCTCGAATGTCAGCACTTAACATCTTTTTCTCAGAAAAAGTGCATGTTCATCCACTGGACTTCACTCAGCCTTGTATAACCACTTCTCACCAGTAAACTAACTGCACAGCTTAACGAGACAGAGAGGAGTGAATGGAGCATTGTGTTGTCATTCAGGAGAACGGTGATGAAAGGATCAAAGATGATGGACGTGATGGTGTCAAGATATGGCGTTCACATCAGGAAGCTGTTACCACCCCTCCTAGTGTGTGCTAATTCCACTGCAGGACAATTAAACGAGCAAATATGAACTTCACATGTTCTGTAGATTTATATATCCCAAAGGTGATCCGCACAATGTGGCTTTCATTAGTGAGGAAAAGGCCAGTTATCCCGTGTATACTGTATGAGCTGTTCTGAAATGGTCACAGACATAAAGAGAACAGTGTTTGACGTGGAAAAAACACCAAATATGACTCTGTTCAGAATTTTGATTTTAGTGTCCCATACCACACGTGCTTTTCTCAATAACTAATGTTGTTTTGGTGCAGATCTCAGCTTCTCATTGTTTATTTTTAGCAACCAAAACATTCTCTGACTCAGACCATACAGCTTTCCCACATATTGGTGTAAACTGTGTTTCACATGCTGCTGATTAAGCTGCACTGAGCGAGCTACAGACCATTCCTGCGATGGTGCAAGTAATCCATGAAAAATGTAATAATCTCAGTTTGATCAACAGTACCTTAACATGTCTTTCTTGCAAAGCGTTTTGCAGATGAGCCACCTGTCGATTGAGATGCACTATGGAAATTTCCTCCTTGAACACTTGGCAGTTCAGTTTCATCTTTTCCAAAAGACGAACGTCCAACTGCCTAAATTGTCAAACACCATAGTTCAGAAAATGTCACGGATGTACACAAATAACATTAACTAATTATGTTCTAAATAAATGGGCATTTTGGGATCTTGTCTATCTGACTTTTAAGTTTTTTGAAGGTGACAGAAAAGTTGTATGCATTTTTGAACAAGCTACTAATAAACAGAGACAGTCCACCTACTTGTTCCTGTAAGCACTGGGGTTGTTAATGTTATCTCTCAGAGCCTGCAGGCTCAGCTTCTTGTCAAACAGTTGGCCTTTAACCACCTCCAGCCTCCGCTTCAGCTCAGCAGAGTCAAGCATATCTGCCTTCACATCTCCATCCATGCTCTTTAATTCAGAGCAAAAAGCTACCAGGCCATGATGGAGCTCCTGGACCTTTTGGGGTCAAAAGATTAGTTTTATATGTGAATATACTCACAGGTAAATTCATCATGACACTCTTAGGTATAGAGAAAAAGTCAGTGGTTATATATTTTCATAGATGTAGAAAAATCTTGACCTGGAGGATGACATTTTGTAGAGAGTCCACCTGTTGGTTTAGCTCCCTGATCCTCTCTTCTTTAGCTGGCTGGACGTTTTTTGTAATGGAGCTGTTCTCATCAGAGCTGCTCACTTCTGTCTTATTTTGTGCAGCAATATCTGATGTCTTCTCCTATGATGTAAAATCATACAGAGGGGACTATTGTAATATATTTCACATCAGATGAGGGCTGGGTGATTTGCACAACATTAAATATTCATATTTTTGACCAGATATTGAAAAAATATTGTAGGGAGACTATTGACGCTTTCAGAATATATTAAAATTATTATATTTTTGTTAAATAATTATCAGTAATGCAGATATATTAAGCTGGTACGGGGAAATAATAGGATAGCCAGAACACTCTGTTAAGTTCATAAAATTACATCACTTGGTTATTAAGTCATATATCACAATATTGATAATAATAATATAACAATAAAAATATATAATATTATAACATACAGTAGTGATAAATTGTCCAGCCTGAATACCAGTAAAGCCAGATAACTTCATTATATATGTCACAAAACTACCAGTGTTACCGTTTTGCACAAGTGAAGTTCCAGCTGTCTGTTCTCTGACATGGATGTCAGTAGACTCCCAATCTGTTGATCGGGTGGAAGCTCCACTGATGAATCTTTAATATAAAGCACATGTGCGACATATGAATGTGTCTGATTTTTGTGTGATGAAGACTAAATGACTTACTGTTCATCATTAACTGTGCACCTTGTGTTTCCTTCAGTATGAAAAGGCTCTTATCGTCTGTCTTTCCCAACATTTTGACACAAGAATCCATGATTTTTCCCACTGTTGTTTCCTTTGGGGTTCTCAGATGAAGTATCCGCTCTGATGCTGCAACACATGGCACAACATTCAGAGGAAATATAAAAAGGGCCTGCTATATACTTACCCTGGATTAGATTAGCTTAGTTTGTCTTGGCAAAGAGAACATGACTGAGACAACTAAACACAGTAAAGAAACTACACAGAGACAAAACAAAAGCAGTGAAGTGCAGCGTAATATGAGTATAATGTATATATATATGAATATGCAGAGATAAAAACACTATGAGCAGCATTAGCCGTATTTATGGTGTCCATTATGAATATAAAAGGAACCACCATCCCATTTACACTGCAAACTAATGCTTCATGTGACCATAAGTAAATGTAAATGTAATATTCACCTTAACTATATGCATAAATTCACTCTAGCTGTCTTTATAGTGTCTCAGTTATGATATTTCACATATAGTGTGTGTGTTTAACCTTTGCAGTAACTCACCATTAATAGTAATCTCTATCAGCTGAGGACTCCTCTGTGCTGTGTGGTTTTGGCTGTTGTTTTTATGGTGAAAAAGAGGAAAACAGATAAAATTAAAGCTTGTTTTTTGTTAGTTTGTCTGCATTGTTTATATGAGAGGCTGTACCTGAGCCTGAGGGAGCGCCGGTTCATGCTCAGGCAGCTCACATGTGGAGAGGACTTGGACTTGCTCATTGACATTAAGGTTGAAGTGAATTTCTCAACATTATTTGGACCCAAAGATTCTGTAATGACAAACAAAAGAAATATCAGTAAATATCCCTTTTTCTTATTTAAAGTGTAAAACTGTCCAGGTAAATATTTTTTGTTATAAAGTGATGAAATTGTACCGAGCAGAGAGTCGAGTCGCTGGCTGATGGTGGTGGGAGGGTGCAGCTCCTTATAAATGGCCGACAGTAGCTGCTCTTTATCTTCCAGTGTGGTGATGTGGAGGACATCCAGAGTGTTCATATCAACTGAAGCTATGTCTGCTCCACACAGTTTTGCTTCTGAAAGGGACACATTAAATTATACGCCCACAAACTCAAACAAAGTCTAAGAGATGCACAGCAGCCAATATCTCTAATCCCCAAAAATCATTTAAAAAGACCTGACAAACATGAAGAAAATAACAATGTCTAAAAGCAACAAAGACTCTTTGTATGACACCAAATGCTGTCTATTTTCTGAATGTTTAATTTTTTAAAAAGTAAAAGGTGAAAATGGGACATAAACTGATAAAGGCCAATTTTACAAGCAGAAAGTAAGAGAAAAAGAAAAGCCTATATGTGACTGACTTTTGTTTTCAAGCATTAAGAAAACTCACAAATTCCTAACATTTTGACCAAAGCTTAGGCTGTATGAGATATTAAGTGAGTAAGACAAATTTATTACTTCATGAAACTCTTGCATAATGCAGCGTAAACATGATTTATGCAGTAATGTGTCAGTTTTATTCTCAGACTTCCCTCACCTTAGCCTATTGCCATTAATAGAAAATCAATTTCTATTTGATCTGTGGTAAAGATAAATCCAATTGGCAATGTCTGCCTTCAGTAATCGACCACAGGGCTGGGAGAGGAGACAGTCAGAGGAATAATGTGTTTCACCTCTGATGAAAGGGAGGCATTTCTGCAGTCCGATGCTTGTAAACCACCGGCAGATTTCATCTGTGCTCAGCTCCGCAAGAGGTTTGGCAACTTGCCTGTCCATGTCCTGAGGAGAGGGAGAGGTTACATACCTGCTGCTTATGCCACATCTTACCTGGGAACAAAAAAAATCCTCCTCCATAACTACCTTTGTACGTACCTAATGTACCTTAATCATTATGTTCTTTACACACATCATAGTCTTTAAACCATTGTTTTGATATGTGATACAGTATACGTAAATATGTTTAAATCTTCAAAATCCATAGTGTAAGCAAAGCCTGGGAATTGCAAAGTGAGCAGGACATGACGCACAAAGATGATTCAGACTCAAACTGCTTCATGTGAACTTTACCAGGAGTTAAAACAAAGGCATCAAGACAAAACTTGGTTCTGCAAAGCACTTTGTCATTGTCTGTGCCACTGATTCATATGTGACTGTCTTGGATGTCCATATTTTGACGTATTACAGCAAGTAAAAACATTTTTTGTTTTACCGTAAACAGATGTTTGAAAAAGACAAAGAAAAGTTTACTTTAGTAGGGAACATAAAAAACACAGGTTTCTATGTAATCGTTGCCTTAGTCACAGATTCTGTTTATGGTGTTTCTGGGAAGAAAACTACAAGGTTCGCTGCTGCCAGAGGAGGCTTTACAAGATAACTGTGGAGTGATTAGATATAATGAGGGAGGAGGTTTGCCTCATATTGGGTTTTTACTGTTATGTTTTAAGACAGAGAGACTAATTAGTAAGAAAACCCTATCGGAGCATGATTTACCAAAACCTCATAAATAATCCATAGTTACAGCCATTTTGTCTAATTAATCAGACCCATGGTGAGGATGTGCTTAAGATACATGTTGCATAAATTACTCACATGTAATTGATGATCTACCAGAGTAAAGTAAAACAAATTGATAATTCTTGGAGACAATAAGCACAGGACTTGAGCAATTTGCTTTTTGAAAAAAATAAAATCTTTCCATTTGCTTTTTAGCTAACTCATGGATTGTTAAGGATACGAGCAATCTTGCTTGGCAAATCCTGGACACAAAGACTAAAATCCTGAAACTATTGCAGAGTCATTGCTTTGACAGATCAAGGGAGCTGGGAAATATAAACAGAGCATATTCTGTAATTGCAGCAGCTCTGGGCTCTGTGCTGATGCCACCCTGAAGGCCTCGCTTTGATGGTTTACAGTACCTTCTCAGAGAAGTTTCCATTCTGATCCTTGGACTGAGGCATATATGATGCTGCTTGAAAAGCATACAAAACAGAGATGTGTAAGGTACATTTTAAGCTATTCATGAGCCACATTGTCCATAAGGAACAATCTTGTTTGTCCATGATACGTTAATACTAAACTCACCAACTGTTTTGCGTCGTTGTTGTGGCGAGCCCTCCTCTTCCTGCTGGTCTGAGGTCTGGGTAAAAGTGTGAAAAGTGGCGCTTCTGGTCAGTCTGTCCCCAAGACTGCGTGAGCGAGTTATCAGCCTCTGTCACGTAACACAGGTTTCAGTGAACACTAGACTGAAAATCCACCCCAGTCTAATCAATTTACAGCCAGTGCGCATTTTCAAATCCATGAGTTGTAATACACAGTTGCAGTCTAAATCAGATAAAGCACATTACTTCCAGGAATGTGTAGTGACTTTGCTGATACCTTTAAATACATTAGAGGTGCATGTGTGGGCCTTGTTGGCCATAGATAGAGCATGTGATACACAGTACATGGGGATCATGAGAAGAACTTTTGAGGAAAAAAAGTAAATTGCATGGTCTTCATACCCGCTGGTCAGGAAATGTGTCCATGTTGGTGGCATGAGAAAGCAGACAAAGATCAGCTTTCAGCATGTCGGAGCTGCTCACATCTGTGGGGCTCAGGTCATCTGCATAGTAATAGAAATAGTGAGAAAATAAATTTATTTGATTTAATCCTAGCTTGTCCTATTATAGCTATTTTCTGTCTGGGAAACAAAACCATTTTACCCTTTAAAGCCAATCTAGTCTTGTGTTTTTAGGCCTGCTCAGCCTTTTTCTGACGCACAGGTCAACAGGTCTATTTGCATTAGCTGATGCTGATACTAGACATAGCTAGATGGGGTTGCTTGGCAACCCGTTAGACACACTAATGTCCGTCTGGTTGATGACATACTTCTCTGACAACCCAAGTTCTTTCCCACAGAAAGCTCATATTCTTACATTTTCCAAATGTCACTTGGTCAGCAAGCAAATATCTTTTTTTCTGCTATCATAACAAGCAAGACGAATGAGGCTGAGAATATGGCATCAAAGCTAGGACCCGGCTTTCTCAGGCAACACGACGCTGTGATGTGATAGTGACAGACACTGGAATGTTTGCAGTTATGAGTTGCAACTACATTTACTTTCATACCTTCACAGACTAAAGCTTCAAGATGCCCCTTGACTGTTCCAAAAAAAAAAACTGTTGTCTTTTCAAGTAATTTACCAAACAAAAACAAAAAAATTCAACCTAATTTCTTAAACACATGTTTTTCATTTCAGAGGCCTGTTTCTAAAAGGCTGGTTTGACATGGACAGAGTTTAGATGGAGTCAGAATCAGATAAGACAGTGTAATTGGTTTATGTGTGTCAGCAGTGGAATCCTGTCTGGGTCCTGCAGAGACAGTGGAGTACAAAGAGTCGAGGTGGGGGGGGGGAGCTGGCACTCTCTTCATCACCTGGCTGGATTGTGAGTCACTCTGTGGAGGATCATAAAGTCTGGCCTACAGCTAAGAAACTTCAAAACACCACTGTCTTCAGTAGAACAGCCAACCAAGTGAGAAAAGCAATAAGTCTTGGCTGAATGTGAAGACATGTAGGAGCAGCCTCCTCTAGCTGACCTCAGACACAACAGTGTGTCTTTGAAAATCCCGAGAAAATCACTTCAGGTCTCGCTCTGTGATTTCTTTTCACCATGCATGGCAGAAGGGACACAAGATGGAGACGTCTGAGAATGCTAATGGAGGGTAGCAGTACACCCACCCTACCACAGCCATGTTCAGACTCCACACAGCCCGCGTCCTCCAGAAAAAGCCCAATCAAAACAAAGAAGGACAGAAAATTTTGGGAAAGCTATGGGACACAGCCTGATGTTTCCTTAAAGGGTGAAATCACCAGTAACGGAGAGATGGACATCATTCCCAGTTTGAGTTGGCTCAGTCGAGACAAGCATAGGCGAATTTTCTCACCCTTGACTGGTTAGCACAGATAAACACATGGCATTCTGGCAAACACGCACACACACACTAGAGAGTTGAGAAATCTAGGTTTGGTGTGTGAAAGTTTGACGATCGTTCACACAGAGACACACGGGGTTAATGACAAAGCAAAGCTTTAGAGTCCAAACTTTTCAGCACATTTGTGTAATGGATATGCAAAAGCGATGCTTATCGTTTCCAGTATTATTGTCCTCCTCTGGTTTGAAAAGAAATTAAGCTCTTTGAGAGATGACTGAGGGAGGAGAGCATGCTGAGTCACAGGAACCCAAAACCTGGGAACCGCCTGCCCAGCCACGCACTGGGAATACACACACAAAGGCTAAAAAGGGACTCCAACAAAGGGGAACTTCTGCAACTCCCAAAGGAGGCGTTCGAGGTACTGTAGCCATGTCACATAATGACTGCAATTTCATCTGAATGGGGAGCTGAGATCAAAAAGAAGAGGCAACACATGAGCTCAACAGCTGGATGGAGAGAACCATCATCTGGTGCCATTTACCTCTCACCTAGAGTTTGCCTGAATGGAAACAGAAAGATTTAAATACTAAAATACTTTGCAAATTTACCTCGAGGAAACTCACTCAAGTTGTGTTCAGTGAACGACAAGAGATTTCTTCCAGTGTTGAAACTCCCTTTAAGAAAAAACAAAACATAACAACCACTTGGGCAAGTTTCTTTAAAACAAATAAAGAACATAAAAAATACCCCAACAATTTAGGAAATGTGCTTGGTTTCTTTTTTTTTCTACCTCAATTTAGATGACAAGTACCGTTTGAACTTTATAGATGTGTGTCAGTCAAGAGATTTATCTATATCTATTTAAGTTTTCTGAAAAGTTATTACAGTAAGCCAGCATAAAAAATATATGTACTGTAAAACTAAAGGAAACTACTCACATATCATCAATCTTTATTTAATAAAAATAAATAAATAAAAAAAATAAATAATAATAATAATAATAATAATAATAATAATAATGATAATGTTTCATTATTCATTCATATTTAGCCTTGCTCAGCAGTTAGCCTAATTAAAAAGTCATAGTTGTACTTTGAAACAGCTCAAAATTTGTCTCATTAACTAAAAACTGGAGTTGTTTAAAGGCACAGATGACCAGGCTAAGACATGTTGTATATATGCTAGCTGCTTCAACTGTTTTTGTTAAGCTAAGCTAAACATCACAGAGCTACCCTCTACTAAACAAACAGAAACTAAGTCAAAATTAATCTTGTCTAGCTACTAGTAAGAAAGCAAACAACCACATTTTCCAAATATTCCAGAGTCTTGTTTTAATGAAACACCACCGTCAGAGACTCACTTTTCTGAGGGTACTGAGGGAGAGGAGACACCTGGTAGGCACCACATGCACAACTGGGCCTTTTCTTCTCTTTATCCCCTGATTTGGGTGACTCAGCCTCTCTTTCTTCTTCAAACTGATCACTCAGGTCCTCCTCAGCCTCAGCTGCATCATCATCACTGATTCTATTTTGAGCCAGTGTGAATTCCTCTGTTAATTCCACTCTCGCCATCTTCTCCTCATAACTCTCCTGGTCACCAGCCGCAAAGCTTCCATCACTGCCAGATGTGTGTGTCCCACTCTCCTCTGAATTAGTGTCAAAGAACTGATCATCGTCAGCAACGTCAGAGGGGCTGGGTGGGATCAGATTAATGACAGGTTGTGTCAGGAGGCTTTCAGGAGCTTTCATGCTGTCAGTGCCATCGACAAACAGCATCGAGCATTCCTCCTCTTCTTCATCATCTTCCCCACTAGTCCAAGACATGGCCAGTTTGGCCTGGGGCTGTATAGGGAGTGAAGACAGAAGCCTCAGCCGTTTCTTTTTCAGAGCCCTTGTGCAGGCAGAGATGGAGCTGGCTGAGCGGACCATGCTGTTCCTCTGGGTCAGGGGGTCCTCCTCCAACAGGCTGAAGCTGGTGTTAACTATCCCCAGATCCTCCACTGTAATCTGGATAGCATCCTTCCTACCTGATTCCCATTGATCCGAGTGGAGATGCCCAGGGCCCCCATTAATCTTCCCTTCCTGCTCCTGCAGAGGATCTTTCTCCTCAGCTTGCAAACATGAGCAGCAGAACAGCCTGCGTGAAAGACGTTGAGTGCCCTTTCTCCATGGGTGCTTACGTGGCCGTTGTTTCTCTGCATTTCTACTTGCCATAGCAGTGGCTCCCCGACTAAACACTGGCTATACTGCTAATCACACGATTCTTTAATTGAATCAGAAAAACCTCTGCTGACTGAGAGAGGATAATCAACCATTCACACCTCTGAGATATAACACTACCCCGATACAGAAGCCACAGAATCTGCACACAACACAAACACTCATCTGCAACTCGTGTTGCTGAGGAGAGCAGTGAAAAAAAGGATCAATTCATGCTCTCCAGGTCAGGCGAACACTTGAAATGAATGCAACTCTTTGATATGTTAAGCAGCATAATTGGATATACAGCTCCAGTTTCAAAGGGCTCTTATAAGACATCAACACTCTGCCAAATTAAAATCTTTGCATAAACTATATTTAATATAGATAATAACAAGAATCATAGGTTGCTACAAATAAAAGCAGTCATGCATGTGTATGATTATAAAGTGTGTGTGTGTATTGGAGCACAGGTCAATGCATGAAAATGTATGTGATTATAATATTACAAGTCAGTGTTCGGTTTCTCTGTGGGTCATTTGTCGGGGACTTGGGGCTTTTATGGAAACAGGTGAGAATATGGGCTGGCGGATGCTTGGTTCATACAACCCCTATGGCATCAGATGACATTTCCTTCATTCTGCAGGCCCAGTCCTGTTCTCTGCTACACGATAAGTCATCCAAGTTCTGCTTAAAACCATTCTGACACACCACCCACATTGAGGGCTTGTATGAAAAGATAATATCCATGTTTTTTTCTCACGCCCATAAAGTGACAGTAGAGTGATGGGAATAATTACACCTCCGACTTATCCACCTCTCACCTTGTAGTCTTTCTTTGAAGTGAAAGGAAGCTCCTACTGTTTACATCTCTAAAAGTACTTTCCTCACTTTTTTCCATCTTTACCTCCATCAGACTCTCCTCTTTATAGCAATGTAGCTCCTGCATTCACACAGTATTCAAAAGCCAAGACATTTACCTGCTTCAGTGTATCACATCCAGATTAACTTTGTAGGGTTTTAAAATTATTCTATATTTTTTTTCTTTTGTCATAAAAGTAAGTGCCAGTGCTTTATATTACCCACATTCATATGGAAAAATCAGCTCTATGTTTAAATTAAAATCTACCACAAAGGTTGCCTTAATTTGGGTTTTAACAACACTGACTGTTTTTTTCCCCAAATAAAAGCTGACCTCAGAAACAGTAACCATTCTCAAATTAGGCTAAACAATTTGTTGGCGTGCACTTGTAATTTCTGCACACTGGCAGCAGATATGAGCAAAAACAGTTCATTCTGTTTGTGTAGATACCCTACGCTTTCCAGGTAGTTAAGTTTCAGAGAAACTTTGTTGCTAGGCACAAAACAGCACCTCAAAATGATTTCTGTGGGAGGAGAATTGACTACTGACAGACTTAGTGCAGGGCGGTAGTCACTTTTTGTAAGTGAAGTGGAAAGAGCTTTTATACCCATGTCACTCAGAGACCCACATGATGAAAAAGTGATCTCAGAATAAGTGGGACATGGGAAACTATTTGGGTTAACTTCTGTTTGAGCATGACACAGCGAAGCAAAAAAGGCCAAGATGCAAACTGAGAGCTCCAATACATTTGGAGAGGTGAGGAGGACATGCATCACAAAAAGGAAACCTGCCTTCCACTTTAAAACAGCTGCAAACCATTTCTGGAATTAAGCATTCATGAGGGGGGAAAAAATGCATATAATGTATGCAAATTGCATAATTCTTCAGCGTTGAGAACAAGTTCTTTTTTGTTAAAACATTGTGCAATGTTGTTTAAGAGGGGATTTGAAAGCAGAGGTCTGTGACATAATCCCGGTCAATACCGTCTGAGCGACAAAGGGGGGCAGTAGAGAGAAGATGCACAACACAGACAGGACATAAACCAGAACCCAGCACTTCTTAGAAAGACCTCCTCTGGTATTCACAAGTCTGGATAAAGTTAAACCACACAAGTGCTTTTCATTCTCAGTCTAGTGAGGCCAGCTTTCATGATATCTTGATCTGGTATTTGCAGGAATATCAAGTTTGGTCATAATCCTTTTTACATGTTGTTTGAATATACATAATCGGTAGGGGAACGAAAAGATGTATGAAGGATTAATGTTCCATCTCCTTTATAAGGGATATGTTTAAAATTAGCTGAAAATCTCTGACTGTACTGGCAGATTTTTGAAAAATTAGATCCTTATGATAGATGTTGAGAGACAGCGTAAGTGACAGAGCAGACAAAGATGAATGCCTCACAGCTGCCATAGCCTGGGGCCGTTTGTGGGAGAGATGACTGAGACAGACATGGGAACCCACTGGTCTCAGCTCTCTGAGTGACGATGTAAATTTTAAACTATACTAATTATTTGTCTTTGACTTAGCCTCTTGGGTTTGTTTGACTTTCTCCATGCGTTCGCGAAGTTACATCACCAGATTTCATTGCACTTGGTGAGTTAGTCTACATGTCCAGACATAGGCCTGTGAGTATCTGAGCATGCTCTCACTGTGTTTTTACTGGTCCCCCTACCACTGAGTGGTACATTCTGGACGGCCCCCAGACGGCCGTGCAGCCAACATCAACACCAGCCCTCAGCTCTGGGAGGGCTCCTCTCTAAAACACCCTCACCTCTCGCTCAGTTGCAGCACAGTTAAACATGTTGAACATTTCCTGTGACAGTCATGTTTCCACAGGCATCGAGACTCCGGGTTCAGAGTCGGCGGAGGGTTCTGCGGTAAACATGACCCTGTTTGGCAATACAGAGAATTAACTTGCACAGGCACACGCACACACCCAGGAAAAAAAAAAAAAAAAAAGAAGTCAAGATTTTTTATTGCTCCAATCCACGCAGGAGGAAAAATACATCAACGGGCCTGTAATTGAATTTACTAAACAAGACGGTGACATGAGTCAGTTTTCAGAGGCAAGGAATGTCACCTCTTCCTGTGAAACGCGGAGGAATTGGCGGTAGTCGTTACTTCAGGATAACATTCAAAATTCTCTTTAAATCGTCAAGGATGTTGAGCAACCGCAGAGGGCCAAACACTGAGGCGGCATTCTTAGAGCAGCGAGGGGGGTCCACAAAAAAAAAGCCTATTCAGCTTAGGATGTTGAGTTCCCAATTCAACAGATAATTCAACACATCACGAGTTGAACCTTTTCACCACCAGTTGCACTTAAACAGATGCGTCCATTTTGCTTACACAGATCTTCCTGTTTGTGCTCCACACCACCAAACCTCTTGGAAGTCGGGGCCGAGTGTGCCAAATATTTGCTGTTTCCCCTGTGGCTGATACCTAATAGCATGAGAAAAGGAGTTCGGCGGGGGGAAGGAGAGGGCAGTGACCTTGAGAACTTCTTGGTTGAACTTTCCCCTCCACCCCTCCCCTCACCCGCCAGTCCTGCGCTCCCTAATCAATTACTGTTGGCAGTCAGGAGACCACCAATGATTAGCAGCAGCAAGGCAGACGTGGTTTGGGGGGTTAGGGAGTGTGGGATGTGGGAGGGTGGCGCGTGGGGGAAAGGAAAGGAAAGAGGTCCTGCTTTGATCAAAACGCTGCCTAAAAAAAAAAAAAAAAGCACATTGCAACAGGACCCCCCTGGTTTAAATGACCCTTGAAAAGTTTTATTTATCTGCAAGAATAAAAGCCGACATCCTTTTGTACGTTTTTGCTCCCAGACTGTTGCACGGAACCGGACAGCTGTAGATCTCGAATATTGTTTATGCTCGCACATGCACAGTAGAAACCAGCCGAGACCAACATGCTCAAAGACAACAGAGAAACACCGCAAATAAACACAAGAGTTTTTTTTGTTGTTCAGGACTTTGAAGAAGGAGGGAAATAATTTACAGGCTCCCTCTTTTTTTTTTATGAGAATCTGGGTAGTTCCCACGCCCAGTGTGGCAGGAAACGCTCGACAAATTCATTTGTCTTAGATTGGCTGATTGGCTTGCTGGAATCTGAGTTTGTCTCTGACAGTTATTGAAGTTTAATTTGATGAGGTGAACTCTCCCACAAAACTGTTCCTCCTCCTCTCACTTTTAGTCTTTTCCTCTCTTTTTTTTTCCATCTCCGATACTTATGTCTCTCCTCTTTAGGTTTATAAGTTTATCTTTTTATAGAGTGAGAATGAGGCTGACATAGGAAAGGGGCCCTTACTCCTGCAGACGTCAGAAATGTTTGTGTCATTAATTCTCCTCCTTTGTTTTATGGTCAGGGAAGAGATGGTAACAGTTTATGTGTGAGAGGGAGAGAGATAAACACAGAGAGAAAGATTAAATAAAGAAAGATAAAAGAGGAAGACAGAATAAAAGACAGAAGATATGAGTAAGAGTAGCTGGGACTCTGCAGCCCTGACTTCATACAGCACAGCAAGCTCACACAAACCTGCTTTACAAGACGTGGCTTCCTCTGGGGCTCTCCAAGGTTTGCCCTTTCTCCAACTCTCCTTGCACACAATTAATGGCATTATGAGCACCACTGGAAAGCTTCAACTAAACAGTTGTGTCTACAGTTTTCCCATGGGAACACCATTTTGTGTGGATGCCAAGCACTCTGAAGTGATACGGTTATCTCTTTTCACTGATGTTCTCCTTAGGGACTTGCGTTGTTTGCTTTGAGGAAATAAAGCGAAATCAAATTAAGTTTTATCAGTAATTTCAGAGCCAACGAGGATTAACATGATACATCGCTGAGCAATGTGGGCTGGACTGTGACTCGGGCTGTTTTGGAATCCAGACCGTGGTATTGTTTGCTGCTCTGGGTTTGTCTTTGTCATGAGATGTTTTTCACAGCCAGACAAGTATGGTCACTGTGATGTCCACAGCCAGAGCATCTGAGCCTCATCAGGCAGGCATTTCAAAGCTGCTGTCATGGGTATTTAGAAAGGCGCAGACCAAGGACAAAGGCCGACTATTGGCAACTTGTCCATTTTGTAGCCCCTTTGAGGTTTCCTAACGATGCCTGTGCCCTCATAGAAATCACTGCAAATTAATTTCAACACCCAGTGAAAAGACAGATTAGTGCCGATAGGATGGCACAAAGGGTGTTAAATATGGCGAGCAGCATGCTGGACCACAGGCCAGGCTCGGAGCACATTACCCACAGCTGCCAACACTGACCTATTTTCACCAAACCAGCTTAAAGATTGTTTAGCAACCTCTATTGTGCAAAGACCCTGCAAAGCACACCATTGAAGTCTTATCTGCATGACCCCCTTGGGTTAGGGTGCCCTTTGATGCCTCTCATAAAGGCATTGATGGGGTTTTAATTAAGTGTGGCAGGTGATTAGATGGTCCATATTGATCTGGAGAGTTAGGGGCAGATGTTGCAAGAGCCAACCAGGGGGTAATAGCTCTATAAAGAATACAAACAAGGGCCCAAACTATTGTGGTGGAGACATTAGTGACAGACATGACCCTCACTCTTATACCAATTGAGAAAAGTGATTTCAGATTCAATTATCTTCTTTGAAGGAGGAAATAGTGAGCAGATGGCAACAATAGTCACGGGTCTCACCACCATCAGCACTCTTCATGAGCATCTTTTCTTCCGGACAAATTTACCGTGGCCTCATGAGGTTTTCATTGAAGTGTTAGCACTGGGAGGTGAAGCTTACCAACAGGTCAGTGGCATTAAAGACATAACAGAGGTCCAAAGCATCAGAATATTTTATGTAAACTCCTTCTGACACCATACCCTTCCATAACAGATTTGCTTTGTCTGCTTGCATATTGTCTGTTTAATTTGTGGGTGGGAAAGTGATTTTTTTTTCTCTGCACAGGAAATATGCTTAACTGCCTTTTCAAAGTATTGACTTGGTAGACCAACATTTCTACATGTCACCCCAGGTCAGTTAGGAGAAATTACCCTTTCTAACACTATGAATCATAATCTAAGAGAATGTAAATACCAGCTAACAAGTTACAAGATATAAGGGTTGGTGATCGTCTTTGATTGGGCCATGAGATGATTAATTTGTTTATACAGTTCATTGGAGAAATTTACAAAGGCAAAGACTTGGAGGCAAGTCTGGTTTTGTTTGCTGGCTGCCACTATGGGAGCAGAGTGAGAACCATATTTGAATGACGAAGACTTTTAACAGAAATAAATTACCTCCATTTAAGGGTACATAAATCTGATCTTTTGGAAGGGCAGTGACTCTTGATGGAGCACAGGCTTAATTTCTAGTTAGACTCATGCCATGGCTAAGTGAGATGAGAGTTTGTTTACTTTTTGAAATTAGCCATGAATAAAATGAGATTAGGAGGGTTCTAGCAAACACAACATCAAAAAGATTAATTTTAAGCCATGGTCGTTTATAATGCAGCTTTTATATTGGGTTTGGCCTCACTTTAACGGTGCAGCTCCCTTTGTCTTTGGGGTGTTTCAACATGAGGTCTAAGCTTAATAATAAAACGGGGGCAGACATATTATTAACAGTCTTGAATCAAATTCTTCATGTGGATCATAATTCATTAATAACAATATTGTGCCATGTATCTTTACTGCCATTTTTCCATTGATTGGTGCAAAGTGGTTTGATATCAAGCCTGAAAAAAAGCTTTGGAAGATACCTTTACTTACTGGTATTTGCCTTTATGAAGAGGGCTTTGTATTCATGCCTTTAATTACAAAAATCAGAGGTATTGAAAAGTGTAGCAGCAAAAGCCCAACATAATTATTTGTCTAAGACTGGTTGATTAGCTTGTTAGAATCTGAATGTATCTTTTTTCACACTGACTAAAGTTTAATCAAGAGAAACTCTCCCACTAAACCCACTGCTCTCTTTTTCTCTTCACCTCTGATTCCTGTATTTCTCCTCTTCAAGTTTTTCGGTTTATATTTTTATAGAGTAAGAGTGAGGCTGACATAAAGAAAAGGGCCCACACTCCTGCAGATGTGAGAAATGTTTTTAGGTCATTAATTCTCCCCTCTTGTTTTATGATCGAGGAAAAGACAGCGAGAAACTGTTTATGTGTGAAAATATGATTCAGATTATTATCTTTGCCAGGCGTTTGCCTGGGAGGGTTAACGCGATTGGCTGTGTGTGAGTCCAAGCGTGTCTCTGACAGCAGTTAATCATCAGCATACCTCTGGACCTACCAGTCCACTATTGTTCTTTGCACATTTAGACAAGAGGCTCAAGGACCTCTTGTGTTTGCAGCACTTAACAGTATTTTTGAAAAAAAAAAATTGTTGTATTAACTGCTTTGTTTTACCCCCTCTCTGCTCACAATTCACTTACAGGGGCAGGAAATAGTTAAAATCTGCTCCCTCTTCTTCTTTTTTATTTAGGGTTACTCTGTTCTCATTAAAATAACATTGTTACTGCTGAGAACCTATTCACCTTGGATTACCTGACCAACCTATTGATAAGGTTCCCTATGAGCCTTTTACAAAGCTAAGATTTTGTCTAGCTAGCAGTATTTCACATTGTGTGGAATTCATTATGACATACCAAAATGCATTTATGGCTATCAGCTATTCTGCAAATAATGATTTTCTATTCAGTGGCAAACCACGCTTTTGTCTCTTGTTGTGACTCAAAAAATGACTTAAATAAAACATGTCACATTGAACCCAAACATCTGCAGATTTATTCCAGAACTGACGTGTTATCACCCATCAGAATTAGGTAGGATACAAAATGACTTAAATTTTTCCTGACATCATGAGTCTTAGCCAGGAGGAGATCTGCATTCTTTTAATTTTATAAACTTTTTGTAGTTAATCATAATATTCTCAATGTAAGTATCATTTTTAAAATATATGTGCATGCAACAGAATGAGAGAAGAAGAATCAGTTCAAATGAAGAGTAAATTCTAGGCAGATTTTTCTCTGCCACTGTTGTATTCACATGTGATGGGAGTCAGAGCAGATCTAAAAATAAATGTGCCATCTCACAGAAGACGTTTGAGCCTGTTTATCCACTTCACTCTGCCGACCTGTCTGATTGGTTCAATATGCAGCACGATATACTGGAGCATAAACATACAGTACAGGGTGCACAGTGATGTCTGATGTGTGTTTCCCTAGATACTCATCTGATTTTGTGTTTTTTGATTGTTTTTTGGGGGGTTGGTCCACTAAATATTGTATATTTCATCCAAAACATGCATACTTTGCTGCAGTGTATGCATGTGTGCTTTTCCATGCTTATCTGTTTGTATCATAGTGTGAGGAAAGTCCATTGAAAAAAACAAAGAAAAGCCTGGAAAAAAATCTGTGTTTGAGAAGTGACTCAATAGGAAAGAACACACACTCGACGCATGCACACACACACACTTCAGCTCTCTCTCCTGCCTCCATCACTCACTGAAATCTATTTACGAGTATTTGGCGTTGCTGACGCAGGATGGCACAAAGGCCACCTTTGAGCACATAATATCACACTTAATATCACTCAGCACCTCGAAAGCCTTAACAAAAACCTAGAAACACAATGGGATCAAATGTTCTGTATACTTATTAGTCACCTATGACAACCTTCAGTGTTCATGCAGATGGCCAACATTTGAGGAGGCGGGCCAGTGATCCTTTAATTTCACAGAATGAAGTGTGGACAGAAACCTGAATCTTTCTTGCAGCTAAATTAAAAAAAAAAGGCAACACAATAGTTGCTCATTTCCTGCACTGAATAGACTTTTGAAATAACCTCAAGCTCATTCATCCTTGCACCATTATCAGAATTTGCATGACACAAAGTGCTGTTCCTGTTTGGAACTTGTCATGGTCGTTTGTAGAAATTACATTCCTGTCATTTCACGCAGGAAATTACTGTCTGTGTAAGTGTTTTGTCTGATTGCTTATTCATGTACAAATTCCATTAACTCGTCACATCCTGGTTTATCTTTTGCATCAGTAACCGCATACGTTGCACCATGAGATACAGTATAATGTCCCATTTCTTATACAGTAACTAATTGAAAATTGTGACTCTTGGGGATACATGGCTATATGGATACCAAAAAACCATTTTCCTATCATCTCTTTTGTAATCTTTGGCATTACGCGTTTCTATTTTGCCATCACAGATGTTTAATCTTGTCTGTCCTTTGTGCTGCTGGGGTGTGAGAGAGGAGTACTTGTGTTCTTTTCCTCCTGTGCTGGCAGTCCTCTCTGGAGGCCATTAATGCTGCATGTCTAGTCAGGCCAGACAGCAGCAGGCTGTTTTAGTACTCAGGTTGCTGAAGGTCTCTCTCTCACCTTGACCCCCCTGTAACAGAAGAGTTTGAATGCTGTCTTCTGTCATTTCTTCAAATACCGACATCAGGTTTTCTGTTTTTTGGGGGTTTTTTTATACTAAGATGGTGTGTGAAGTGTCATGGAAAAAACTTTTTCTGTATATTCAGTGGAACTACCAATAATAATATATATCTGCTTAATGTACATATCATTTTCCATTATTTGTTGTTCTTTACTTTTTTATCCTTTGCCTCATTCCTCTGTTTTCCCTGGTTGTTATTGAGGGCAATATGGGGTTAAGCCTCTTGTTCGGTGTAGCCGTCTTATATTCCACTGTTTGTTGTATCAGCAATTATACGTTTGGGTTGTCAGGAGCTACTAGCAGCACAAGCTCATTACCACCCAGAAAGTTGCAAAGCATCCTTACAACAAGTTATCTTCTCTTAAAAAAGCATAATTTTTTTCATTTGAAAAAAAAGTGGTAATAAAATGTGATTAATTACCTGTAAGCTGAATGTTCAGTAATATAATAATATCACTATATCTAATGCTACTGCATTACAGTAAATTACATTTTAATCGATGCCAAATAATGATAACAGAAATATTTCACAAAGGGAGTCATTAATCTGCTGTTTATACAAACCTTGGACAAAGAATGTTCTTTCAATTGTTTTCCAGTGTAACATTATTTATCTCTGCCATCATGCTGTACTTGAGCATTATTGGCCATACAATTACTACTCTGCAACAAAACTATGTGCACAGGCTTCCTAGAAACAGCTTGTATCAGCACAGTGAAAAAGATGTTGACTTTCTCTGAGCATCTGTTAAAGTACAGGAAATCAAAAACCTTATTACAGCATCAGCAAACTGCAGCCTGTTCCAGCTCTCTGATAGACAGCAGCTTAGACTGAGGGTCAGCTCAGGGGTCAAAAGGAGGGAACAGGTCCATATTGTCAGTTTGATTAGGACTCATTCCCTTTCACAAAACCCCTGTCCCCAGCAGCCCCCTCGCCTCATCCCTGGCCTGGGTGGAATGCAGGGGAATCTGATGGCAGACAGGAAGTCCTTATTGTACTAGTGCAGAGATCCCGGAGCCAGACAGCATACGGGAGCGATGTCATCCCTGGCCGGGCCAGGCATATCTTTGTGCTTGCTCACTGCGTAACAAAGACGTAAATAAACACTGTTACCCCCACCGGTCTTCAACTGTCATTTCAATTAGACAGCGCAGTGATCGAAAGCCACGGCCTGTGTTTTTCCCAGCCATGCCATTACCTCTGACCCCTGCGGCTCGTGCCTGAGGTGATTTTCTTTATTAGTCCATGGGGTCAGTATTTAGCCCCATAGCCATCAGTAGCTGGCTTAAATCTGCAGAGTCAACACTCTGCCTTCCTGGCTGTTAGCTGCATTAGCACACTGAAGCCCCATAGCTCTCCCACTCCCACTCCCCAAACATCCTCCCTAAGGCCAGATAACATCTCTGTCCTGTGCATTCATGAGTCGGCCAAAAGCCTGTGCTCCGAGGCTTGGTTTCCAGCACAAGTTGATGCAGAGAGACTTTCTAGGAAGTTCATTTGGATCAAAATTGTGATAGTGGAAAAAGGTTGTACCAGCAGTTCAAAGTTTAGAGTTGTAAATGATAAGAAATCTTAAAGGCTAGTAATGAAGTCATTGACTGCTTAAAATAGCTGCTGATTGATTTTATTACCCTGAATTCTTTTTCCACGTCCAAACACAGCCTAAGGAGAAAGGTTATTAATAGAGAAACGGCACAAGCATACCTGAAGGCTATAATCCATCTCATGGTCTTTGTTTAAATAAATATATGCAGGTCCCCAGACATGAGATATTTAATATGAGAGGTCTTGACTTTCTAAATCCTCAGTTACAACTAAGAAGAAGGCAAAGACGTTAGAGGAACTGCGACCAAATAATACATTTTCCAGGAATCCAGGCCTTTGGGATCAAAACAGTAAATGTTTTGTCACTGGCAATAAATCATGACATTGTTTAATTAGCATCTTCCAAATTCTCATTCTCTGCGGTGTGCCTCTGAGACTTTTCCCTCTTTGGCGTTTACTCACATATTTCTCAAGATATTCCACCCATCAATTTTTTGCCACTGAGAGAGATATTGAGGAAAGTGGTAATGACACAGGGGGGAAATCTGGTGAGGAGTAAAATGGGCCATTGTGGTAATCCTCTCGGAGGGATTTACAATCCCTATCAGATAAAGACAAGCCATTTGCTTATCTGACACTGTTTTTTTTACCATCTAACAAAACAATGCATGTAATTACAGCTTCTGTTACAGATAAAACTCAAAATCTACATCTCATTCAAACAAGTGCAGTTTCACCAAACTGTCTTTAGCTTAAACATTGATGAAATGCCATTCCTCCCACTCTCCTCTCTACCTGGGCTTCACCTGGATCTAATCTCACAGAGCATCTGAGCCATACAAAACCCTGCTAGCCTGAGTAAGACGATGCCTTGTCGGTGGTGGTCTCCAAAGACCAGCAGGGACAATAGATCAAATACAAACCCAGAGGCTTTGAACTATTGTTGCTACCCACCGCAACACTCTGCTCCTCCTCTGCTCCTCCTCTGCTCCTGATATCTCGTTTACTATCCGACTGAGTGAAAGTGCTTCATTCTAAAGGAGGAGGATATTTCTGGTTTGCCTTTCTCACCTACCAGTGACCTAGATAATGGTGTCTACTCAGTGAATACATGTGGATTTAACAGCCTTCATACTGGCTCACTAGTGTTTTTAATCTGATAAAAATCTACTTGGAATTCCCCTCCATTTATCCGACTGCCGGGTCAGGAGACAAATGCAGTTTGGAAACCATGGCTTTAGGTAGATCAAATTCACTTCAGAGGAGGAATCAGGATTTGAAAACAACATGTAACATGAAACAGGATCACACGTAATCCTTATGATTGTAAATTACAATGTAAAGAAAATCCTATACTTCTCTGATTCTTTACATACATGCCTTTTCTAGTACAATTGTCTTTTCTCCTTGGCTGCACTCAGCCATTAAACATGAGCCATGAAACATTCGTCATCCACAAAGCGCTCAGATACAAGTGTACTCAGGAGAAATGCTTGGCAAATATGATTGCAATATTTAACTATAACAGCCTCATAACTGCATGGTCACAGAAAATGTCATAAAAATTTCATTGTGCATTTTCAGAAATAAGCCATGCACTGACAACCGTCGAAAAAGGAAAGGCAACTCGGTGAAGTGAGGGCTTGTTTGTGTGCAGATATGGCAGAGTGCCTCCAGCTTTCATGAATAACACAATAAAGCAGTCAAACAGCGCTGCAGAAATCTTTCCAGGTTTCCAAACGTTTGAAAAATGGGGCGTTCTTTTTTGCAAGAGGAATCCCGAGGAATCTGATCCTTGGATATCAATCTCTGTCTGTGTGATAAAGACACCGATGACAGAGGAGTTGATCACTAGCCTAGGGTGGGGTCCATGCATATTTGTCTGCAGTTCTACAGTAAATGCTGCTGTCTCCACCCAAACTGAAACCACTCCACAGACTTGTCTCTATTCTGTCTGCAGACATCAAGTCTAACGTAATGTACACAGCGCGTTTACCTTCATTCCATCAACCATTTCCACGGGACAGGACCAAAAGGAGCCTGGGCTAATGAGAAAACAACATGTATGTAATCAGCTAGAGAGAACGGGGGGAATTCTGCAGACCTCAGTAAAGCTATCACTGGCAGAGGCTGCTTATGATACAGGCCTGTCCGTTTCTGCCAGCTGGCACAGGCGCCCTGGCAGAACCATGCCTGGTGGTTAATGGATCATAAAGGTTTGCTGGGAGTCGCTTCACAGCTCGAGTTGATTTAGCAATGTAACACAAACCCATTAGTGCAGCGTTTCTGTGTAAGCAAGCATGGCATTCAGACTCCATGCACCACGCAGGCTCCACGCAGCACAACAAAGATCCCTGCCGTCGTAAATCATCAGGTCTGGGCAATGTGCACAGAGACTCAGCTACTCATTTCATCAAAGGGAATGATATAGCTTATCACATAATCACTGTGAAATTATTGGCATGCCTAAGGCAATTATTCTCAAGTGCTTCATGTTAAACCATAAGAGTAATTTCCTAACAATTCTCTCCACAAAAACGATCCATTAAATTCTAAACGATGCCAGTATTTAAAACTTATTATGATGAAAAGTGCACTGCATTTACCCCCTCTTTATGAATCCGACTGCAATGTTTTGTCTCCAATTTTCATAGCACTCTACACTTATCCAAGATTAACAGTTCTGCATCTTAAGGCTGGATCATAAAAGAAGATTCTTACCTTAATACAAAAAGGCCTCCGATCTTTGTTGTTCCAGGAGTGTACAGTTGAAACTGAAGACATTATTGAGTCCTCACTTTCTGTGTTTGAAGATAAGTGACACACAGCAGATAGTGCGTTGGCATGAGTACAAGCCTGGCAGGCTGACAGAAAAGGATTAAACAGTATTAAGAGTGTCCAGATGCAGAGCCACATGCACATTCGTTCAAACTAATACTTAGACATGCTGACACACTACACTGGAGGATAAACATTGATCAAAACCATTAACATTATCACATTACTCTAAAACATTAAGAACCAATATGGCTCCTTCCTCTGTATCATATCAACACACTGGATCTTTACAATTCAACACATGTAAATAGAGACAGCTGGAAATTGTAGCATACAGCTGAATTTTTTAACACAAGCGCTTTGTATCGTGTCACTATCTGTAGGTCTGTTGTTTAAAGCTGATTATACTTGGCCAGATGGACCCCAGAGCCCACTCCCACTGTGTGTCACCAGCCCACCCCTCAGTGCAGGATCTACATCTGGGTCACAAATGCATTTTAAAGATAAAAGATGAGAATTTGTGAACATATTGTTTGTTTTTTGCAGAATTTTGCATTATGATCAGTGCTTTGGAATCATTAGAATGAAGTTTCAAGTTAACAAAAAACCTCACTCACGAGAAGATTTAATTTTCTTCTCTGGCCCATTAAAATATCATTTTTCTATATAATCCACATTTCCTCTGAGGTCACTGTAGGAAGGCAGAGTTTATGAACCTGTAGTGTTGTTACAAAGGCCAGAAATTCCATAGCCACAGCTCTGGGGCTTGCCCTGCTCCCTGGACGGCCTCCCCTGGAAGTCTCCTGTGACCCTTCAGACTTTCCATAAATCTGCTGAGTGATTGCGGTGGTCAATTAACACTCTGTGAATTGCTCCCGGTGGAGAGAACGGTCACATCCGTAACAGCAAGAAACCAAAGCCGCGGGTTCACTCCAAGTTCTGCAATAATAACACAGTGGACCTGGTACAATGAAAAATGGGTTGAGAGCCCAAAACTATAATAGCGGCTATTGTGCTGGTGGTCACACAGTCACCCAAGTGCAATATTCAGGAAGGCCATTTCATTACATCCAATAGAGCCTCAATCATGTGTAAAATTTGCAGTTTGAATGGGCTTGCTATCATATCAGTCATCAGCGGCTACAGTGAAGGCTAATGGAGGTTCCTTTCTTCCTGCTGACTCTATGGGCTTAATTTAGTGGGTTTTTTAATCAAGGCAGGCCCTTCAGTGATTATTGTTATGCTGAACAAGAGTGTTCAAAGCAGTATGTTTCCCCCAAGACTGGAAGAAAATAGAATCAGTTCAGCCGCAGGAAAGAAATCAGTCAAAGTGTGTTTGATGTCGGGTCCAGCAGCAGTTTTGAAGAGGTTGCTTGATTTTCAAGTCCTCAGTTTGGACAATAACAATGGGAGGCTCTATAAAAAGAATGAAAAAGTCATATTAAGGGAGACCTCTTAACCTCTTTTTAATGTTAGCAGTGCCTTTAAACATGAGCATATAAAAATGAGAACATTTAGAATGATTACAGCAAACTCTTTCACATAACAAGTTTCCCGAACATGTCTAGAAACCAGAAAATGTTCTGTTTCCAAAAGGCCACATTCAAAGACAGAGCATAACTGCAGCCTCTTTTTGGGTTGCAGCATATTGCCTGCCTGATCGCTCCAGAGGAGCTTTGTGGCTTTTGCATGTCTTACTTTTTTAAATGGAATCAAATGTACAAATGTAGATGACATCTCACACAGTGTGCTTCAAGTGAAGCACTTTTCACCATTCAAAAAGAACTTCCCTGACATACCCCTCGCTTCCCCCTCCATCATGACCCATATCGGCATGAATAGGGCCACTTTATGAATGCATATATGGGGAAGTGTATAGTGGAAGATCAGAGGATGCTGACGTTTGCGATTCACTCAGCAGCTGCAGGAAGCAGAGGAAACCCCAAAGGGAAGTGATGCAGACAGCATATTCACAGTGATGATTCACAAAAGCTGTTGAGAAAAGCACCCAGACTATTCCATCACTAAAAGATCAGCTTATGATAATGTGCACTAGTTTTTTTCTTCTTTTTTTTTTCAACAGAAAAAAAATCTCTCTTTAACGGAGTTTGTTTGTGTATCACAAGTAAAAAACAGCACATATATTTTATACCAACTACAATTTGAAGTTAAATTACTATAATTTGATTTTCCTTTAGAGCCTTGGCATGTTTTTTCCTTATTGTGCCATGAATAAATCTGAAGAGGACAAAAGCTTTAAATGAAAATAATGTGCAACCACATTTTTAATTGGATGCACAGCTTTTGTTCCTCGGCTCCAAATGTTCATTACCCTGGAATGACATCATCTGCGGTCACACTCATGGGTGTGTATTGATGGTGAGACTTTTACTTTGTTTACAGATGCTGTCACTTGGAGTGTGGAAAATAGGTGGTCAGCACCCCAACAAACCCCTTAATTTGCACTTTGTCGGCCTTTTTATGAAGCTGCAAGCAATTATGCGTACAAGTAATATCCCATAAAGACACTAATATAAACATTTTATGACTGCAGGCAATCTTTTCCCCAGCAAAAAGACATTATAGGAAGTAAACACATGACTTCATTATCTATATCATCTCTTAAGTGGAAATACATACACCTTGCAAGGTGCTCGGCAGAAATCAATCATAGATACTTTTAATCCCAATATGCAGTTCAGTGTCCAGTCATCTGGTCAGTCCGAGTCCAGTCCAGATTTGCGGAACCAAGCTGTGGCTTTTGGGTCCCTTGTAAAGTGTTTTTACGTCTAGACATGGCACCAAAATAGAAACAATGAATGGATTTAGCTGAGTGTCAACTGTGTCCTACCCACAGGATCAGTGTACTTTCCCATGAGGAAAAAAAGCACTGCTCCGTTCTGTTATTTGACTTCATAGTTCAATAGACCTGTCAGCTGCAATTGTAATGTTGATACAGCAATAAAGACGGGTGAGATAACAATGATATCTGATCGAGATTTGAATGCATGCATGGAACACTGAACAGAGATATTTATTAAGAAGAATGGACTGTTGGTTCAATTCAAATATTTAGGCAAACAAAAAGCTCACATAAACATTGAAACAGAGGCTTCATGTGATTGTGTAGAACAGTTAAAATACAACTGGCACGCTTATTAAAGTCCTGAATGTATCATCAAAGAATTGAGACAAGCATTATTTTGCCACTGCATTTTTTGTGGTGATGTGGATGTTTTTTTGTCGACTAAAAAATCTAGTTAGTTCGGAATCAATAGCTGGAAGAAAACAGATTGTAAAAAAAATGGAAAGAAGCAGATTTAGGTAAGTGTTCATCTTTTTTTTCTCCCAGTGATTAAAAACAGAAGGCACATTCATTTAACAAAGTATCAAATAATTTATTATCGTATTGACTCTTCAATAGTCTGTAGTGCTGACACATTGTTTCCCAGAAAATGCCTTTGGCTTTTGTTTTTCTCTCAAACTTTTGGAAAAATGAACGCCCCAAACATTCTAAATTGTTCTGCAATTTACATTTCCAGCCTCCTGTTTCTAGCTGAAATTCATCCAAAAGGTGCTTGCCCAGTGAGCTTATGAGTCAGAGTTCAGGAATCCCCCCATCCACTCCTAATGCACACTGACGAACAGCGAGGATGGATCAGGATCCCCAAACATTCTCCACAGGCTTCATACGGCAATCAATTTATCACAGGCCTGGCAGAGCGGTGCCAAGGCTTTTAACTGCAACACAAGACGTGAATCCGTGCTGCTAACAGTGGGGGAGCATGAAGATTGATGGCCCGATGAAGCTCTATTATGACTAACCCCACTTGGTGGTTTTCAGACAGTGCCGCCGGGCTGCTTTGACAGTGCCAGTGGAGGCCCTGCCAGTAAGAGTGACAGGGAAGACTTGAGAGTGGCAGAGCTACATACTGAGGATGTTTTGTGGAGTCTGAACGATCTCATCTGCATTGTGTTGATCTGCAGTCAACAGACAGTGGCCCAGCTCTGGCAGCTGGCCACGCTAACAAATACCAGCTTTAACTGTGAACAGATAGTCTCCACTCTTATTCTGAGTAATGTCTGCCTCTCATTCATTTGGGCGGCGCATGAAAAGTTTTCAGACACCGGGACCATGCCAGAGGTGACATCACACCATATTTTCTCCTCCTATGAGGCAGACTGCTGCAGGATGTTAAGGAGGGTGACATGACAAAACCACCTCTGCTTACGAACATGTACGTGTCAACGCCTTTTTTTGATGTGTGTGTGTGTGTGTGTCTGTGTGCCAGTTTGTGTGTGTGTGTGTGTGTGTCCCGTTACTTGTGCCAGGTTATACGTGTTTATGATTATGTGTGTTCAGCGTTTGATGATGGTGCAGGTCTGTGAAGCCGTTTCTCTCAGTAGTGGAGTTAAATGGGGCAAGGGTGAATTACTTTGAATAAAACAGAGATTTATTGGACCACTGAGGCATTATTCTATTTTCTCTGAACTTTTTTAAGAGGTAGAATAACTCATATTTCTGAGATCTGCATCCAAGAAAGCGCTGTTGATGACTGGGGTTTATGCCTGATGTGCTTGCAAATTACACACAGTGTGCATTGGAATATAAACTGTCCTTTATTTAAGTTTTTTGCCCTCTTTTTAAGTTTAATTTAGATTGGTTGTGATTGCCTCACAGTCAGTCTTGAAGCCTTGTTATAATTAAAAGACAAATATGTGCCTTGTTCAACTTTATACGTCTTTAAGCTGCTCAATTATCTTATGCAGTGAAATGAGCTGGTTCGGGCCATATTATTATAGAATATTATATCTTTATCATTTTTAAAGCCTTTGTAGACCACATGTTTTCTTAACTTGCTATTGGCAGTGATTTTAATTATACACTTTTATGTTCCATCCATTGTAAGCTTACTTTTGCCTGAGCCACTCTGCGGTGTAATTTATATTTCAGCACTGACTGCAGATAAAGACAAGGGCCTTTGTGTCTGTGACAGATGGAATGTAACCAGGAATTAACCGAGCTTCAAATAGCCTAATACGACTAAATAATTACCCACGATGATTGCAGTTTGTTTAAGCACTAGATAGAGAGGGCTTCAGAGTTCTCATGTTACAAAACACTGTCTCGCATCACGTGGTCTTGTTCAGCTCATCACTTGGGCCAGACTTGTTGTGGGCCTTTCGGCTGATATATGGAAACATAACGCAGGCATCACACCTACTTCTCCCCCCCGTGCAATCAGGGCTTGTCCCTGCGGTCTTCATGGTGGTTGATTTTCAAGTTCATTGTTTTAAATTCCCCTCCTTTCTGCACATCATTTAGTTATTAGAGTTGGAGGGAGAGAGGGATGTAAGAAGAGAGACGGTGGGAAGGGGGAGTGTGTTTTCAAGTTTTTTTTTCCCCCTTCAACTTAGCTGCTCTTCCTTGCCTTCCTGTTACATTCCCTTACCCTCAGACTGCAGTCTCTAACAGAAGAGGGCTTCAAGGAGAGGCTGGTCGAAGTCAGACAGGGATGGGCCTGAAAGAGGCGTATTGTGAGGTCACATTCTTCCCAAATGCAGGCAGGAGCCAAGTCAGTAGCTGGCGGAATTACCCCCATGAATCATGCCCATTGTGATGCCTACCCAGGATGAGAACATGGAAAGGAATTAGGTATGGCAGAGTCTTATCAGCTTCCCATTCGGAACCAGTCTGCCGCTCGGTGAGAGCTGCCGGACAGCCTTTCCCATCCTCGCTCATGTAGAGTGTCCGCGAATGTGGAATTCCTCCACTGCCATGTGTTGTTACTTAAGGGTGTGCTGCAGCCAAGTTGCTGCGCTCTTTTCCATCCACGCCCGTCCTCCTGTCTGTGCACTTCCTTCCCTCCCATTTACCCAGAGATCTTTGTGGTAGGTCCTGGAGTTCAGGCAATATTAGGTTGCACCTCTTAAAACATGTCAGGCTTTGTGGTGAAAATTAAAGAATGGAAAAATGATGAAATGTAACATTTTGCTAAGGGCTTTTTCACATTTAAGCAAAAAAGGGAGAGAAGATGAGACGGATGGAAACACATTTCAAAACTTTATCGTACTGAGTTTATTCTTCATGTACAGCCCCATTTTCTCTCCTCTCTGCAGAGTCCATGTGAAGTGGTATGTCTTGGGTGGCATCTTTGGTTTTAAAGATCGACCAGTTGTCTCGCCAGTAAAGAGAGGAAGACGTGAGAAACAAAATATTTTTACAGCCCAATTTTGGGGTTTTTATAAATCATTATGTCACCTCAACTTTCCATCTGAATCTATTCATTAGTTACTGTTTGCAAAGACCAGAAATACCACTCGACTCTGCTCTTTGTCTTGGGGTGAGAGATGATACATGATATGACAAATGAAGTGAATTTCATGGTGAACAAAAAAATGTGTTTGTCATTTTTGTCAAGGGGGATGAAAGAGATAGACATCGAGAGTGTAATGCTGTAATAGAAAACACTCGGCAGCGAAGGCATGCGTTCTCACTCAAAACAAACCCTCTGGTGATTTGAATGAAAAGAGCCAGCACAGGATAAGTGCGTCTGCTCTGTGATAAACTATGCTACACAGCTATCGAGCCTTACATGACTTCAGCTAAAGGTTTTAGCCCTCCAGGACTCTGTGATGGATGATAAACAATCCTGAACCGTTCTGAAGCTCGTATGAGTGAGGTAATAGCAACGAAACAGGAAAGTGGACTGGGCCAGGAAGTCTCATGTCAGCATTTGTAACTGTCCGCGAGAACAAAAGAAAAAAAAAAAAAGAAGAAAAAGTCAAATCTTGCAGAGTGAATCTGTTTGCGTGTGTGTGTGCGTGTGTGTGTGTGAAGTTTCCATCAACGCCAGGCAGGACAGGACAGGGTGTGAGCAGGAGTCACCCCCTCCACCCTCCTCCAGCCCCTCCTCCCGGCCCTGCTTGGGAAGGGCAGGCCGGGTGGGGCTGGCAGAGCTCATGAGGGCCCCCATACCTCATAAGGGCATGACACAAGCACTGACTGCATACATCCGGGGAGTGAAGGCTTTGTCATAACACAGCTCTCTGCAAAATAAAATAAACACGCGAGAGGGAGAAAAGAGAGGGTGGGGAGAGATAAGGACAGGGAGGGAGCCAGTGGGAGCAGGTAGGAGGGAGTGGAGCACAAAAAAAATTTGTGTAAGACAGAGAAAGGGAGTGCGGGAGAAGGGTGGCGCAAGAAACAAAGCGACAAGCCCCCCCAAGTTGATTACTATTGAGTAAGCCCTGAGTCCATTAGCACAAATAACATCCAGGTGCTGCTTTAGCTATGGTGGCTTTTTTCACTGGGGTGTAAACGACCTGCTCCTTTTCATGCTCCAACACGGGAGGCCGGGAAACAGGCCAGACAAGCGCCATGTCTCCTTGGGCTATTCCTCTCTCCCTATCCCCTCCATCACCTGAGTCCCATCAGGCGTCCCACCGCTCCGCCAGACTAACCCATCTGCCACCTTTTGACATCACTCGAAAAACATTGTCGCTCTCTGATCTGTGTGTGTGTCTGTGCGTGTGTTGAATGTGGGTGTCTTCTCTCCCTGGGTGAGACCTCCCTCCATTAACATTACAGTTCCTTTGCCACAACTGAGGCGGGGGGCCCCTGAGTTTCACACTAAACACGCTCTCTTTTTAGCGAGTTTAATGAGGACTCGGAGAAAGAGAGTGAGAAAGAATGCATGGCAGAAAAAAAAAGGTGGAGGGAATTTTTTTTTTCAAAACAGCCACAGAGAATTTATTTGACAGAGGCAGAGAGGAGAGTGAGGGAGAGTCAAGAGAGAGAGAGAGACATTTTGGATGGAGAGACAAATATGTGCACATGGAACCACATTACACCCATGTTACCTCTCATTACCTCCAGATAAGCAGCAGTACACCACAGCTGGCTGCTGTCTCTCAGTAATGACCACTATAGTACAAATTAGTGGCTCTAGCCGAGCCCAGTCTCTTTGGCTATTAGCTCTGGACTCTGGGTCTGTGTTTCACAGCTCCAGAGAAACAAGCTTGAGCATTTGTCATTACATTCCCATTTGAGGCAGCTAGTCATTCAGGCCATAATGTCCCCTTTATTCTTAATCTCTGGGTTGTGAAGTTAAAGTAACTGGATTATAGTAATCTGGTTACAAAACATAATGAGCACAAACCAGTAGAGACGGAATCAGAATCACTTTCATTTGTCAAGTACACGTTTACAAGCAATGTGACTCGGTGACATCAGTGCTGAGACGCACACATTCGCTTATGTATATATATATATTTTAAAAAATAGTAGATGCACATGGCATAGGACAGGACACCATTAATGCCATGCAGATGGGGGAGAAATATAGGAACATGTTGGAATGGTATATACAGTCATTCATGAATACTACATTCTAGTAGTCATTGACCACTTGATCAATCGCAGAAGTATTTTTTTTCTGCCCAATAACAACAATCAATTCTCATCTAAAAGGTCTCAAATACACCAGTAAAGGGTTAACCACTCTAGGTGGAACCAACCTCAGAGTAGGTGAAGTAGCCAAGTCCTCAAATGGCCCACAGGGGCTGTTTACAATGAGCTATGACCTGATTGGATTAAACCCCCAGCACGCTTTTCTGAGCTGGAAATGCTGTTTGCCAACAGTAACAACACAACTGTTTTCTTGCAAAGATAGCAAAATTTTCTCTCTCTGAATACCTTATATCCCATTTTTTTACATCGCATAACATAGAAAATTATTGTTCAAACAAGTCTGACTGTTTTGGTCAAGTATTTTCACTTGTGATTGCAAGCTAGCATTGCTGGCTTGACGGCAGTTTTAGTGTCCCACTTTGTACTGTCGCTAGTTGAATGTTGCAAAATGTCAATTAGTGCCTTTGAGAGTCAACTTGTTTACTATATTTAAATGTCTACAAATGTCTGTGGTATGTATAGAAATTTGGTTATGTGTGCTTTACAGATATAACACTATACATTAGGTGTTACCTAATGTCAGCGTTGTCACTGCTGCAAAGATTATGATTTTACAGCCTCAAAGTTAAGTGCTGTTGTTGGAGTGGTAGCAGAAGGTACATTGACACCTAAAAAGCATTATGTCAAATATTATTACACCATTATAAATATGCCAGATGTGTTACAGTTGTTACTGTGTTATACACTTTATAACATGCAGTTACTGAGCATATGGTTCATGCAGATGAATGACAAATGGAGGAAAATACTAACATAAAATGTCTTAGTAAGGTGTTGAGCCACCACAAGCGCCAACATAAATGCTGCTCCACAAATCTCTGAATCCTGCCGGAGGAATGAACACGATTCTTCCAAAAGACATACAGTACCTGGCTCAGTGTTTAGAGAGCTGCTTAATTTGCCGCTCCAAAGTCTCACACTGCACTGCTGAGTTGTGTATAACATGAATCATGAATCATACTTTTTGTCATGTTCCTGGGTTCAGTTCCCTCTCAGCACTGCTCTTCCACTGTGTTAAAAATAATGACCTAATAATAACCACACAGTCTCATCTAAAGGTACATCTAGAAGCTGTTCTTTAGCCTTTGATCATTCTCATGTGCACGTCATCAGCGGATGAAGTTGCTCTGTCATGGAAATTGAGGAACTGTCTATTTGTCCTTTTTCCTCAGCCATTAAGGGACTAAAAAGTTCAGCTTCAAAGCTCATGTTTGACTTTTGAAAGTGCAGTTGCGAAAAGTGTTTTGGCTTTCCATTGAATCACATCATCATCATTAGCAGATGCCTTTTTTGGGTAAATCTTGCCTAAATTTGCAATTTAGAACAAAACTTTATGAGACCATAAAGACAGACAAAAGATAGTAAATAGATGGCTACTGCGCACTCTGCAGGAGGCTTTGCATGTATACTCAGGTGACTGTACAAAAGTATGGAGGTGCTCAATCAATCCAGCTTTCACCATTGCCCTCGTGTCTCCAGTAATCCTTTGTGGGGTATGTATTATGCGTGTCAAAACAAGAAGTTCAATCCTCGCAGGTAATGATCCTGTGAGCCTCCTCTCCTCCTCACAGCAATATTTGCACTGCGAGCTGCTGCATTGTGTCCCCTGTTTACCCTGTTTCTCTCTGAAGCCCTTCACCTCTGGTTTGCCCCTGGATCGTCCTGTGTCAACTCCCCATGAGGATGCCTGTAAAACATTCACTCAGCGGGGATACAAGCAGTTACAGGAGGCTGCATTGGTGACAAACCAGGCAGAAAATCCGCTCATCCCTGTGGTGACCATTAGATGTGGTATGTTGACGTGATATGGAACTGGGTGGTGTTTGAGGTGAAGAGGGCTCATCAAGAAGACTCAGCTCAGTCTTTAGGATTTCAGCCTTAAAGCACCATGACAAGGGAACAAAGCCAGAGCTGTGATCTTAAAGCTCCATAATGACTATGTGCATGTCATCCATAGGGACTGATCTCATTTATGTTTACAGTGTTTAGGTCTGCGATCTGTATGCTCTTGCCTGTGCTCTATAGCAGTGCTGAGCACAATATCAAGCATTGTTGAAGGAGTGTCTGGAATCTGTCCAGCACCATTAACGCCACAATACAGATATGTGAAGGAGGGTGTATCTAGATTTGTGAGCACACTGAGTGAAATGTTGGAGCACAGAGTGGGGTGGAGATCACACAGGTGAAAGTAAAGGTACATGTGTGGGTTATGTGTGTACGTGTGTGCATACCTCATGTGCTCGTGTTTGTGTTTGTACATGCCGCTGCTTCACTGCTCTGTTCAAGGCATTTATCTCCTACCAGAGGCCTCGAGGAGGAAAAGCTGTTTCAGCACTGAATAAATGTTATTTATGGCCACTTTGACAGATGCTCATACAAGAACTGTGCACACGGAAGCCAACTCCAAGCACTTGGCGTAAACATACCAAGAGGATAAATCCGAGTTCAAAAAAGCTGCTTAACATTGCAGTGAGAGGATTTTTCTTAGCAGAGAATGAGAAACATTGTTTGGAATAGTTTAAGGAGCTCCAAAAGTTGGCTTTAAAGTGAAAGTTTTGTGAATGAGCAGTTTGTTCAAAATATGGAGAAATGGAAAAAGCAGACTTGAGGATAATACAAATAAGAAAAGAAAAAATACAGTACTTACAGTAGCCAGCCCAGAAATATTAGGCATAGAAATCAACACCCCTGTGATTTTTAAGATGGTAATGCTCGAGTCAAACATAAATTCGGCTGTGTGACATAGCTTGAACCTTAAAACTCCCATCACATGTGCTCGTTCTGCCATCCTGCTGCCTATGATGCAATGAGACAGTAAATCCACTGATTCAGTGGAAAATCAAGCATGTAGTGACAGGTCAAAAAATTATTGCATCAAGTTTTGCCAAAATCAGGAGTCACTACTGGCACAGCAGTATAACTGGAGGGATGGGGCTGCATAACAGATGATCATCATAGTATGAGATTAATTTCCTTTCACATCCATTTGTTTATAGTGTTGACGTGGTATTTTCAACTTCTCATGCAACATTACTCGTAAAGTTTTCAAGAAGGACCGGTTGCTCTCACAGCGAAGGATTTCAACATAAATGCAACTGCATATCAAGCTGGATGTGCACATGTTTAGACAGAAGTAGAACATACCCAGCTGGATTTTACCAGCATTTTTCCACCTCCTGATTGTGTTCGTTTAAAGGACCCTCAGCCTGGGTGAACTTGCTATGTTTTCGTGAAAACTCGAACCCATTTGGCTCCCTTTGCCCCCTCTCTGCCCTGCTCTGATGCACTCTTCTCCACTTCAGTACTGCACACTTGTATTAAGCCACTTTATTATACTTCATTATGTTTGATTTGCACAGTAAAACATACAGTTCCCATGGCAATGGTCAGGCTCTACAGTGAAAGCCTTATTTGTTTGCCGGATGGTTTCCTCACCCTCGCTGGTTCACTGCCTAGGGTTGGACTCGCATGTTTGGTGGATTTGATGAGCGAACAGCGAATGCTCAGTGCGTTTTGGAAACAAGCCATTTCTGACCCAATTCTGCGCTCTACAGTGCAAGCTAAAATGCGGTATTAAAAACAACATACTGTAGCTGGTGATGGGGTCAGTGGAGACATGATGAAAAAAGAAGTCTGTGACATTTTTGCATTCACTGAGTGAATTCCATTTACTTTCCAAAATCCAAAGTTTCCCAGTCTTGAGCAAATGGCAGTGATAGGTACTGTAGTATATCAATGCATGCTCGAAGTACTACATTACCCATAATTAAAGCCATGTGTACCATGATGCATTGTCGGCAACAGAGTATCAGATCTGACATCCAAAATTACACTGCAGTCAATGCTCAGCCAATAAAAATTAGAAATTCAACACAGGTGACAAGTAGATTCCCAATGCAATTTTTTATTATTATGATAGTGAAAGAAAATGCATCATCCTATTGAACTGTTCAAGAGAAATACAACATCATTAACTGTAGATTCTCAACCAAACTACAGGGCATTTTTTTACAGTGCAACTGGCTGAATAAATCAGCTCTCTTGGAGTTCTTAAACTAAGTAGGTTTTACTTTGCTTCTTTGATCTCTGCAGAGCACCTGCATCCGATGTCTCAGGGAAAATCCTTTAAAAGTCAGATGCATGTTTATGTGGCTGCTAGACAGACCTGCTTTCTCATCACTTTATTATCAAGTCTTTTAAGTTTGTCTGTAGGAAACCAAACTGAAGCTCCTGAGCGGTACCAAAGCACGAGCATGAGGAAATACCTCAAGACATAATAATCATTAAATGATTAAACCAGGAAATCGGGCTCTGAGTCAGCTCATGTGTATTCAGTGGAAGTGCTGCAACTCTCAGCAGGCACCTGTGTTCCATCAGGATGCCATTAGAGTCTAAAAAGATCACATCCAGGATCCTGCTAACATCCTGTTTCTTCTGAGTGTGTGTGTGTGTGTGTGTATGTCTGTGTGTGTCACAGTCCATGTGTATTGTATATGTGTTGAGGAATGGGGGGGGAGGGTACAAGGCTAAGTTGTTTTGTTTTAATCAGTTTCGCCTGTAATCACACTACTCGGAGTTGGCAGGCGATGAGACCAGAGATGGGCCCGATGTGGGTAAAATGACTTCCTGTCTCTCTCGCTCTCCCTCTCGCTCTCTCACTCTCTCTGACTCATAGCTGGGGAGCGGCCGTGCATGTGAGTGTGAAGACGAGAGGAAGTGAGCTCACTGGTGGGCCGAACTGGCCCTCTTGGGGCCAAATCACTGCCCGCTAATTAACCACAGAGTGGCCCCTTCCTAACAGCACCCAGCAGGGAGTTCGCTCACCACAGCCACTGAGCTAAGAGAGTAAGTGGTCTCTTTACTCAGCTCTGCCTTACTTTCTTTCTTTCTCTCTCAGTGGATGGGCATGTGCACAAGTGTTGATCCTCTCACTGATCTTTAAATGTATCTGGCAGTGTGTGCCGGGCATCTCTGTTCGACACTTTGAGTGACATCAGTTGTTTTCTTTGACCGTCGACCTTGATGATCTGGCTGTGGTTCTGGGACTATGTTGCCCGTGTTGCCATGACAGTGTGTACCTTGTGTTGTTTAATGTGTTCCACATGGATAGGTAAAGCCAAACATACTGCATTACCCCAGCGTCTGGTAAAATAATCTTCTACCACCTCCAAAATGCTTTCCTTGGATGCAGAAAGGAAGTGATGATCACGATTTACAACAAACTGCTTTGATTTCTGGAAATCTAGACCACCACCTTGTCTTGGCTGGCTGACTTATAAACTGGCTAGATGGGAGTCTGTGGCTTGAAGCTAATAGGTTGTAGAAGAGCCAAGCCCACCCACACCTGACAATCCAGGGTAATATCCAATAATAGAAGGCAGGCATTAGGTGAACAGAGATTTGCTTTCTTTGATTTTTACTCACTCCTAAGAAGTCAGGCTAACTAATTAACAGCTCACTTCAGAGTTGGAGAGATATTTTTGTTCCAACAATAGTAAACAACATATGGCTGACGAGGAAAGCAACATGCTGACCAACAGTTTCCAGGATAAAATGCTCAACAAAGGCCAAGGGACGATTAATGTGGTCAAGTACTGTAAATAGAATCATCTTTTTTTTTTCATAGTTCTTCAGGGACGGAAAAAGACCTCAAATAAACTCTCTTCAATAGAAATTCTGTTTACCAGCATAACAGCAGTGCAGTTAGTGTATACAACAAAGCATGAAAGGATTTAGTCTCTATCTGGCAAGGACTTTCTAGTTTTTTTAACAGTGAATAATCTCTCAACCTCTCTCAAAAAGTAAATATTATATTAAATTAAAGGGAATTTCAGGAGGTATCTATTTTGTGCACAGTGATTAAGAATTGACTTGCAACATTTCACTTTGACAATACTTCACTTTTAACTAAAGATACCACAAAA
>JAQMCX010000003.1:8374485-8439206 GCA_029814765.1 Acanthurus leucopareius | reverse complement strand
TTGACTTGCAACATTTCACTTTGACAATACTTCACTTTTAACTAAAGATACCACAAAAGAGATTTACTTTTTCCTACATGATAAAAGCGTTGGACACGTCGCTGCCAAATTAGATAAAAAAACATAAATTTTCTCTGTAAAAATGTGAAATTTTTTCTCTCATTTGCTAATAATTAATCTTCTCATTTTTGTCCACATGTTAAGTTTACTTAACACAGACAGTGTCACATGAGATTTATAACACTGACAAATCAATAATGACGCATGTTTAAACAAAGACAAACCAAACAGACATGAATTATATATGTTTTAATAAAGACAAACAAAAGAAATGAAATAAACATAAAATATATATTTTAATATTACTATAATCCCACTGGATCTCCCTCTGTGCACTTTAAAATAGAATCATTGTGAAATGATCTGTTACCGCACAGCTTGAGAAATAACCAGTATTGAGAGCCATATGACAACCTTTGACGGGAAGCGTATTAAAGCTTTGCATCATGGGATTTGTCATCCGTTGAGCAGTTGGCATGGCACTATGTTGATGTAATATGGCAGTCATTATCTTCCACAGTCCCCGCCAAAGGAGGAATACCCTCTCAAATGTCAAGTCAGATCATCTCTGTGGAAAACCACACCGACTACAAGAGCCAATTTGTCACATTTGCAGCATGCAGCACCACACCGGCTCCAGTAACACTCATTACTGCCCTGATTGGCCCCTCATTAGGAGGGCAATAAAATGAACTGACTGTGTATGATCCCAGTAATCATACAGATATAGCACTTTCTTTTCATTGTCAAATTCAGTTGTTGGCCAGAGGACTAATTCCATTTTTGGCCTGAGCTGCAAATGACTACCACTTTCTGAATAAAGCAGCGAAGACACTTTAAATGCCAAGAAAAATAAATGCACAGGAATTTGTCTTGGCGCCATCAGTGCTGAAGCAGATGGACAATATACAGAGTTTAACAGAACATTTGACAGACATACAGTAGAAAAAGGACAGCAGGACCTTGCATACTGTGTGCAGGAATATGGAAGACATAAGTACAGACTCTGTACTTTACATATAGAAGAACTGGTCTAAAAATATTTTTCAGTATTAACTGCTTGCACTAAAGTTTTTTTTTAAATTTTTGATAAGCTTGAATGCAGATGGCAGGACTTCCTCCTTTGTGCGCAGCTTTCAGATTCCCATATAATGCAAAACGTTCTGTACATTGTTTTGTTTCACATAAAGAAGCTGCGCCTGTGCCTTGAGCATTTTTTATTGCAATGTTCTGTTTTTCAAAGACTGCGTTCGTGTGTGTATATGTGTGAGTGTGTGTGAGGGTGCTGGTGATTATGTTGTACCACATTGAGCAATGTTGTTATTGCATAGGCATGTAGAATAGAACTAGTTCTCTTTATCCAGAGGGCAGGGATGGGATGGCGTCTACCAGCATCCGGAACATACCTTTCTGTTGTGATTGGGTTGAGATTAAACTAGTGAGGCCACAAACACAAATGTGCACCGCATATGAATTCATGCAAACTGCAACCATATGAAGGTTATGGCAGACGAATGAAAGAAAGAGAAAATAGACAATGACTGCAAGGTCTATTGTAATTAGAAGCAGTGGACTTGCTGGAAATACCCCACTGAATTGATGAGATTGATTTTGTCTCCGTCTGCACACACACATATTTAAGTACGCTCTTTGTGCATGTGCAAATGCACTCATATTTGCAAGCACAGAGCTCCGGAGAGTTTACTTTTCCTGGCATGTCTACCATACTAATACCTTTATACACTGAAGTGAAAAAAGAGCTTGTAGTCGGGCTCTTTTGCCAATAGCTGTTGCAATACTTCTCTCATGCAGAGTGAAAATTTGGGTTTGGGAATATGAATCCACAGTGTTATAGATATACACTGAGTAGGCAAGCCAGAAACTTTTCAGCAAAACCGCCTCTGCATTTCTGGTACTATTTAACTCAATGAACAGCTCTAAGTGTTAATGCTTGTTCTGCGGAAAAGTAAAAAACAGTTGGAACATATTTTTTTTTAAATTAGGAGCCAAACTGCTTGAATTAATTGAAATTATAATTCAGTTCTGTATATCTGTCTAAAGTCGGGTGACTTTACAGTATATCATGCAGCGGTCGAAATGTGTTCATGGGTAAAGATTTGGCAATGCTGCAGGAAATATCTGTTAGTGTCTTTGCTTTATATTTGTGTCTATTTAGCAAATCGGAGCTGAATTGTCGCATGACCTCGCTATATTTGCGTGATCTTGTGAGTCCAGCTGCCTCGCAAAGTCATGTCATTTGGACTGCTGACCACGTTTTCGTGTGATGTGAGAGAGACAGTTGATGGCAGTTATCCACCTCGAGCTGGTTTGCAAACCACTGCAGAAGAAGGGAGTGAAAAGAAAACATGGAGGAGGAGAGTGGATTTTGTAAATACAGAGCAGGAGGCATAAAAGAAAAAAGAATCATATGTGAGTGAGTGCATGGTATGGTTATTCAAAACAATTTAAAGCAACTCTTAAATGAATTTACAGAACAATTACAGTATTACAACATATATACTGTTACCATAATATTAAATTACACAGAAATAGAATATTTTGGCAATATTGCTCACTCTTGTCTCTCGTATGAATGCTGGGCTCAGTCTGTGCTCAGTTTTGTGCAGCCGGATCAAATTCACTGTAATCATTTCGTAACATGAATATCTAAATCATCTCAATTGCAGAAAATTTTCCTTACAGAGATAAGGAAAGGTGGGAGTATGAGAGCTGGGTTAAGGAGAAACCATATTTCTAAGGTAGAGCCCAGCCTTGATTTTTTTTCCCCCAGAAAAAAAAATAAACCAAGCCATTTTTGTAAAGGACACGCTCTTCTTGCTCAGGTTTGTGCTTACAGCTTCGCTTTCAGCCTGCTTTCAATATTGTTCCACAGCAGCTGGCAAGCTACAACACACACCTGGGTAAACACACTGTGCTCTAGTACTTGTCCTGTTCACTCTGTTTCTCTATGTAACCAATGAAGATCATTGGCTTTCGCAGGGGCCTTCGCTTGTCTTCATCCTTCATTCTGCTCACTGTCAGGCTCACAGGGCTCAGCTCAGCTCGGACCGCAGATTAATCTCACCAGCCCTGTCCATCTAGACAACAGAGGGACGCCACGTCCAAAGGCCCACCCGAAATCCATCCAAATCCTCCCCGTGCAGAGCAAGCAGGACGCACAGCAGCATGCATTACCTCAGGAGGCTGACATAGCCCAGCCCCTCAGCTCTGGACTGGAGGGCTCGTTTACAACCAGAACTTTGATTGTATCAGCTCTGGTGATGTCAGCCTGCTCTGCCCGCTAACAGCTTTCTGCCGCTCTCTCACAATCCTCCCTCTCACTCTCTATGTCAATCCTGCCAGCAGATTAATCCATGGCTCCCCACCACACACTCATCACTTTCCTAACAACAGGCACAAACTCACGCTGCCAAGAGCGGCATATAGGCTATTAATGTCACACCTGACTGAAATTTACATTGTGTAAGCGGCCCTCGCCCACTCTAGCTTTACTATTTGGTTCAGCAATTTATTTCACAGTATTGAAAGAGCCTGCTCCTGCGCTGACCTCCCCTCAAATGCAGCATGGGCCTCAACATGCTGGTGACTTAACCCCTCGCCTGTAAAACAAGAGTAAGAAAAACACCCTGGTTATGATGACTATATTGGTGGCCTCGTTCTCCCGGGGAGCAGAGGCTTGGCGCAGGCTCCATGCGAGTACAATGGGGCCAGTGGGTATTAGTGGTTTCTGTAAAGTTTTTTTGAGAGTCATTTAGTTTGGTATCAGACCAGTACGCCTCCACTGACCCTTTCCTCTCTGTCGCACCCCTTGCGGTCCCCCCTGTTGTTCCCCGTCAGAGTGGGGAACTCCATGTTAGGGGTTTGTAGATCTCACCGTTATTTATTTATGAGTGTTTAAATGCCACAGCACCCTGGCAAGGACTTTAATGGAGGTGAGACACTCCCATGTCGCACTACTCGCCTCAGTAAAGTTTTACAGCGTCCCACCACACTCTCCAGAGAGGCCAGGGGAAAGTGACGCCATAGCCTAAGAAAATACTCTGTACTCATGCCTAGGCTGACACTGTTGTGCAGTGGAGTCAGGGGGCTGTGAGGTATCTTGAAACTGTGAAAGTGTGGGGTTTTGATGTTGCATTTTCTTTCAAACAACTCCAACTGTTACCATTGTCAAATATCACACCTTCAGAGCAGAAATAAACCGGTCAAACGCAGTTAAACTAAAGGACTGTGCCACATTTGATAGCAACCATCAAAACATGAGTTCCCTCATGTAACGTCGTCCTCTCCACTTGTGTTAATCAGCCAACAAGCCAGTTGAATCTGTCAGGCCTCACCACCACTGCTGCTAATGGATCCGTACTTTATCACATTGATTCTCCCTGTAAAGCCAGCCCCCCTGTCAACCCACCCACCTTTCCTTCTTCCCTCATATGGCCTTGATGAGATCCAGACTCTGTGTGGAAGCATATTAAAGTGGCCCAACAGTGTCAGCAGGAGAGCTAAATGGAAGGTAGTGAAATCTTTTGAACCTCTGTTACATTATAACAGTTCTAAACACATCCAGCTGGGTCCAAAGTTCAGGGAAGACATAAAAGCACCGTTGCATGTTACCTTGGAGGATGATAATAGCCGCGCACCACTAAAACTACTAAGACAGTCCACAATCAAAGGGTCTAGAGGAAGGACTCCCAGCACTTCTTACTGGCTGCTAATGGCCTGTGTGTGTCAGAGACAACCTATCTGACAGTCGTTATATCTCCTATAACACACACTCCATTCATTATAAAGACAGGGAACTTTTTCAGTGTTAGTGATTAAACTCCATTAACTTTGGGTTAATTAAAATACAAAAGACTTAGAAGTGCAGTTATTACCCTGTACCAGCCGGGTAGGTCACCCTTGAAGCAAGTTACAGCGCACTGATCTTAATGGGAGGCTGCTCATGTCGTGACTTCATGGCTGCCAGACGTTTTTGCAGACTTGTTTTACAGGAGTTCAACTGCTGACATTGACAGTATTGCTGATTCAGTCTATATGACAGAGGAGATGAGCTGGACAGACTTGCAGAGCGAGGTCTGACAGTATACGTGTGTGTGTGTTCCTTGAGCTATGTGTTGGCTGTGGGTTCCTCCGTGGCGTTTTAACCACACACGATAAATATGAGCTTGTGGCGAGGCCGTGGTGCCCCAGGAATGCTCACATGTGGTGGAGCAGCTCTCACCACTATTGACAAGAGAGTTAGATGGCTTTTGGTCATCAAGATTCTTGGTGGAGAGAGCTACATAGGAGGCCATTAGACATCTAGACTTGTGGCCGTGGTTGCCAGTTTCCTTTTTGGCCCAAGTCTCCTACTAAAGCGTGTTATTTGTTTACTCCGAACTCTGACGAAGCAACCAATCACACTATTGTTTACTGGCTGACTGATCTCGGTCAGGGCCAAAAATGCACTTAATTACCAGTTACCAGCATCTGAAACAAACATGGAATGACATGGCGGACAGCAATATTTCCCAGATCAAGTGTAACTGCGAACGTGTTTCCATATTTATTTATACAACTCAGAAATGCTCTCACAGCCTTCACAGGCCAAAGTTAACTCCGGCACCGCTGGCTCGGCCTGAAACTTAGGAATTGGCCATAAAAGTGAACAAGTTAGAAGTTTAAGAATCTATGCAAGATGCCAAACACAATATGAGGCATGATAAGATCAGTCTTAGCTGTAGAGGCATTCGTCAACAAGACGTCAAAAGCCAGAACCAGCTAGACCAACCGCACCCAAAGACATAATGCCCACCAGCAATCTGCACACACTCCTTAGAAGTTCACTGTCTCAGGGATCTTTGACATAACTGGACAGGACCTGATCTGTCTCCCCCAAGTCATAACAGACCTTAACATGTCCAAACCTATGAACTCCATCAAACTGTCCAAGTCAGACAAAACAAACAAAATCAACGATGTGCAAATTGATGCACAGCAGAAAGTGTTTTAGAGCAGCCTCCCAACCAAAAAGAAAAACATTCGTCCTGATTGTTGTTGCAGCGATTGGGCTGTCTGTTTTTTTAGTATCAAAAGTCTAGAGAGATAGAGCCAAAGTAATTTGTTACCCTCAGCCATTGTGCCAAAATATTTTTATGAATCTATCATTCATTCTGTAACCGGACATTCTCAAAATGATGCTTGGTCCCCACAGAGCTCATTAAACGCTCACATAAATAATACGGCAGCTGGAATTTGAAAATTGTCTCACAAGCAACAACAAGAAAACAATAGTCAAAGTGATTTAATTGGGTCGATTATGAGGTAGTCAAGTCATTAAATCTCTTTCGTACCATGCATCAATGGTTTTAGGAAGAAGACAGTGTAAATCATGGGACTCTCTGAGAAACGCCCTCGCTTTCCACACATCCGTCATCGGAGACTAATCTGTTGTCTCCCATAACTTCATGGCTGACAAGGGTCATTCGCCTGAGGCCCCGGCGTCGACTACATCCCCTCTGTGGACAGATGCAGTGGCATAAGGGGGGCCCGGATGCCCCCCTCTCCTCCTGCTGACCTCTCCCTCTCTTCCAGAGTCTGAGAAAGGGTCTCGAGGTTGAGAAGGTCCTGGGGACTGGACACATTGCGGCATTAATTACACACTCAGTTACCATTGAGCCTAATGTTTGGCCTCCCCCCCTGGGGTTAACTCCTTCCTGACAAGCAGGGAAAGTAATGGGGCCTCTGTGGCTCGTTTGCCAGCAGTCAGCCAAGACATCTCCTCCAAGTCCTCTTCCGTAGCTCTGTTCTCGCTGACTGACAGCAGCTAAATGCTTCAGTCCCACGTTGCTTTGCACTGGAATCGCACACACAGGGAGGAGGAGCCGGAGATAATGGGAGGTGTGAGGCGGTGGGCGACAGGCGGGACACTTCATCCCATCAAAGGCTTTCTTTTGCGGGTCGCCTTGTACAAACAAAAGAGTCTTTTTTGGAGCGTTATCTATCAGAGACTTCTCCTGCTGACATCCTCAGTGTGCCCGCGACTGTGATTGGCTGAGAGGACGGAGAAAGAAGAAAGAGAGTGTGCACAGACAGGATATCCCCCTCTGGTTAACAGCAAAGTAAACACAGTAGAAAGAGAGAGAAGGAAGTCTACCTCTGTCACACAGGCTCGAGTCGAGATGCTTGCAGATGTCCTCCCATGTATAAAAGATTAGTTCCTGAACTTTGGTGGGGCTGGCCTTCTTCTCCAAAGCGCTGCTGGCTGCAACCTCAATCACAAGTGTCTCTGCCTATAACTAGAGTAATCCGATTTCTGTTGACAGGGGCTGTAGTCGGTAATCTGATAGGAGAGTACTTACAATATCAAGGCTTGTGTTTCGTTTGATTAATTCACAGCCTACAGGGTCTGTGAGATAGAGGGAGAGCGCAGCGTGAGATCATGACCCTGGAATTCTAAACAATAACCATCTGTGGTGAACCGTGTTGAGCTCCATTCGAATCCTGCTTTTCCTCTCTCACTTCCTTTTTTTCTCTTCCTCTCTTCTCTTCCCTTGTTCTCTCTCTTACAAGATACCACACTGAAACACTCCCACACGTAAAACACACGCACCTGCAACAGCCATTTTGCATGTACAACCAACCAGCTTAACACCAAAAATATGTCATGACATGCACGCTGCTGAAAACGGCCTACTTCTGGGCCCGAGGCACATTTCACCACAACACCTGAGCTAAAACAGAGCCCTCTGCTAGAATCGTCTTACAAGCGGAGCTGTGAACAAAAATGCCCCTGATTCATTTTCCCTTTTAGAATATCATGTAATTTAACAGTTACTTAAATATAATGATCTTGGCAGCAGTGCTTTACTCTGCAGGCTGCCAGTGTTAACTGCAAAGTAAATTAATCCCTGTTCCATGTTAGATTTCATGAGTTCGTCCGCTGCACTTAGCTGGAAAAAGGTTTTCTATGTGTCTACATGTTTTCATTGACATTTTAAAAGAGGGATTGTCTGAATTTAAAGGTTGAACTCCTTTCTTTGCTCGACACAAAAAGAAAACATCTCTGTAAATGTCAGAGCTCTTCCAGCATCTCCTTCATTGTTGAGAAAAAGTGACGTGGTTTGTTCTCTTTCAGCTGGTTGCCACGGGGCTGAGAATGATAGATGAAGTGTTACTTTGTGGACTATTTTTAACTTTTCCAAACCGATGTTCAGACATCCCATCTGGACAGGGTTAGGGGCAAAGCTGCACAAGTTCTTTGCAATTACTTACAGTAACAGAAACTGTGAGCTCTTCTCACAGGTCCAAAAACAAACATTATACTTGTTTGTGTGCCATGGCATTAGTGCAGCCAGATTAACAGTCTGCACATGGCATTTCAAGACTGTTTAATACGCTTGGTTTAAGTTATATGAAATGTTTAAGGGTCTGTTTTAAAAGCTCTTAACAGTCTCCTGTTAATAAATGAGATTCTACCCTCAGTGCAATAGGCAGATAACAAGGGCTGGTCAATGACATCCTGTAGAAAAGGTGACAATGAATAAAATCTTTCAGTCTGTAACACAAAGTTGAGCAAAGCTGGGATTATTTTGAAAAAAACAGGTGTACATGAAGCAGGAAGTCTCTGATTTTTCCTCTCAAGAATAAAAAAATTACACATAGAGTTATACATAACTAAAGTTGCATAATGTAGATTTCAGAATGTGCCACTTTGTGCAAAAGGTCTTTTTTATAATTGTAAGAAAATTAGATTGTAATTAGCAGGTTCTCAGTGAAATCAGGGGGTCTTTATATGTGTTCTAGTTTGTATATAAAGACACAGGTTGAACAGTTTTTCAGGGAACAGTAGCTGCAGCTATTAGCAATTGTAGTCAGTGGGTTTAATAAATACTTTAGGTCAGCATGTAAAATATAATTTTTGATTAAGAGAGTCTGCTGCCATATAATATTTGAAAAAAAGAAGCAATTAAATTAGTTGTTGTGCATCCTTTACTCTCCCAGCGACCTTTCATCCAGATTTCTAAAATTAAATGGCCTACAACTGGCCTCCAAAAGCTTTGCTCCGACCTTTGACTGAACAGGATGAATGATCTGTGAAGGATGGTCCCTCCAGAGAAGGACTGTCGAGCTATCAGGCTGGAATCTCATGATGTTTATGTTTTAAGGGGTGCGTCAGGATGAGAGTGTTCGGCCGGGATTCTTTGAGAGAATGGGAGGTACACCCTCACCCTGCCTCATGGCTACAGTTGAATGTCAAGTGTAGATACCCTGCAGAACAATACAGCAGCAGCACCGTCTCTAATGAAAAATGGCCTCCTGTCTGCAGCTGGAGCTCCAGTGGCCCCATGGAGCTGCTCTGATATGCTAGATTTCTATTCTGTTTTTTTTCCGGAGTAACCACAAGGTCTACAAATAACTATATAAACGCACGTAATGCATTTTATCAGCAGAGGACTTTCACTTCATATGACTATTTTTGACTTTATAGTGAAAAAGGGTGTTCCCTTGATTATGGTTATACAGCGAACAATAACTGGAGTTAAGTTTCCCTCTGTGCCCTGTGAGTCTCAAATAGCGTGTCCACCGCAGAGAGAGCCTTAGGTTTTCAATTACACCCTCAAAGTGGTCCCTAATCGCTCCCCCCTGTCACAGGTGCTGGGATGTATGAGGAGGGGCAAAACCTGGTGTTCCATTTAAGAAATATGTGGGAAAAACTCACTCCGAGCCCTATTTGTTTGGAATGCTTTATAGTTACAGATGTAACTCCTACTGCGCCATCGTCACTCTGAACTAACGATGTCTCTGCTCTGCTTCTAACCGCTAATTAAAGGAGCTAAGCTCCTCATCAAAAGTTGGACTAGTTTACACATATTGTAGCCATAGAATAAAATTGACTGTTGTTGGATTATACTTTGCATGTTATACTGTAAATTCAGAGCTCTAGACTGATGCTAATTATCATAATGTTTAAAGCTCAAACAAATCTTGTTCATGACACAGCTAATGAATAGTTTTTACATGAAGAATAAACATGTTCTCTGTCACTTTCTGTCAATGTGTGGTTAGTATTTGCCTGGGTGGCACCATGCTTTTGCTTTTGTGGGGTCTTGGGGTACAGGGGGTGTTGTAAAGTTCCACCCACCCTTTCTCTCTCTCTGCACTCTCATCTGTATTACATGTGTTATTTAGGGGGGCAACAAGCCACCAAAGTAGAACACAAACTTCCCTCTCATGAGCTTTGTGTTCAAGAGAAAACAGAGTCAGAGACACAGTGTTGGAGACAAAGGGAGGAGAGAGAGTATTGTGTCTGGACTCCTAAACCAGAGAACCACGGTGCTCAACCAGAGGACTCTAAAGGGGAAGCCCACACAGCAGGAACAACAGTGCAGTGCAGCGTGATGGGAAAACATCCACGGATTGATTTTCATCAGTTATAACAGAAACCCAGAAAAGAAAAGAAAAACACTGACATGCATATCATGCTTAAATCTGGCCAGCTTCCTTTGCGATATGTCATGTGTAAAGCTATATCCTGTGGTTCTGCCTGGTGGTCAGGCAGGGTGTCTGCGGGGGCCCTCGAGTCCTTCAGCAGGACTTGGACGCAAACTGTGAGCTTCACCTTGGACAAGCAGAGGTCAACGGACAGAGAAGAGATTGTCCCTCTTTCACTGATATATAGTTTCCACACTGAAACTCGAAGCCTTGATCTGCACTGAACAACATTAGGGAACATGTGAGGACTTCTGAATTTGCCGTGAAGGATCATACTGTCATCAGTGACCATCTACACTATATATATAGATCATCTTAAGGGGTTTTTTTAAAAAAAAAAAACAAAAGAAAGGGGGCTGTGACTTTATGTTTACTTTTCTTAAACCATCTTGACTTAAAGCACGATTGCCTTTTAACAAAATTGTCTATGTAGTAGAAAGATAAAAAAAAGGTAAATTGATGCTACATGACCTGAGAATAAGAGAATAAAGATGAGAATTATGTTCCCTTTTGCTGAAAAGGTAGAAAACCTGTAAGTACTACATGGCACTCTGTCACACAGGACGAATGGACTTGGTTAATATTTAATCAACACTGCTCCATTTTACAGTTTGATCCAGAAATGGTGAGCAGTACCTTTCTTAATTCAAAAGAGAGAAAGCTGGCTCTCTCTATGTTAAAGAAATAGTTCAACATTTTGGAAATATGCTCATTGGTTGTCTTGCCAAGAGTAAGATAAGAAGATTGTTACCTCTCTCAAGTCCGTACAACAACTGTGATATTAATGCCAGCAGCTGATTAACATAGAGACTGAAAAAAGGAGAAACAGCTAGTTTGGCTCAACTTAAACCAAAACATCCCTCAACACTTCCAGCACCTCCAGCGTCCCCTTATTACCACATTATGTAAGTTACATTTTGTTTTTCTTGTGTAAAAATGACTCATTGCAGTTTTACAGGAGAAATGTGCTGTATAATTTTTTGGACAAACAGGAAGTGTCCACTGGTTTCCTGGCAACCTCTTTGTAAAGAAGACTCCAAGACAACACAAAGAGTCAATTTTTTAGCAATTACAACAGATGAGCTATAAGTTGTTAGTGAGTGTCATGGATGCCTGTGGTTTATTACCTGGCCTGCTTTTCCCCATGTTTTTAGCCTGTATGCTAAGCTAAGCTAGCCTTGCTGCTGGCTTTAGTTTCAATCGATCTTCTGATTGGTCTCTCAAGAAGAAAGCAAATAAGCCTGTTTAGTAAAAATAATGAATTATTTCTTTAGGTGAGTAGTTGAGCGTGCAAGAAGTTGTGGCTCAACTCCAATGTTTTGGTGAAAAGTCTCCCCCGCATGCAGTTATGAATTTCATCCAAAGATATATGTTGTTCAGGAGTAACCCTACAAATCAAAGCCCTCAGCTTTTCTCCAGATGAGCAGCAGTGAGAATAAAATCAGAGAAAACAGATTCTGAAACTGACCCCTTAAAAGGCAGCATTGCCCTTTGACCCCTCCCATCTTTCCTCACAGGAACACACTTCCAGACACACACAGAAACAAACACTCCTTTCCCTCATTAGCAATTAGGATTCATTAGAAATTGGAAATTTAATTAGTGGTTTCAGTTTGTCATTGGGTAGCTTTTCCTCTGTCTGAAAGTCAACCACAGAAGCATTAGACACCACTAACGCCTGTTAGCAAAGAGGAGTTTGAGATGGAAATGCTGTTGTGGCCGACCTCCACACCCTTCTATCATTTGTCTTAACCAAACCCACCCAGAAATAAAATTTCTACTTAAATGCAAGGGGATTTTCAATTATTTTTTTCCTCCTTTTCTCTCTTACGCTCTGGTACTTCTTTTTTGCGAGTGGAAAAGCAGCACGCTTTGCGGAATTCGGTCGCCCACGCACTCTGTCAGGACACTTGATTCCAATTAGATATTTTTCTTTGCTTTCTTGTTCTAGCCTGTCTGGGCCTCCTGCTTTTATCCCTCCCTCTGCCCTCCCCTCTAACTCTCTCACTGTTGAACTCTCCCCTCCTCTTTCCCATTTCCTCGCCTGTGTCCTCATTCTCTCAATCTCTATCACAATATGTAGTTTTGTGAACCACAGTACCCTGCTTTTGCTCTCGTATATCCACTCAGTTTTCTCACAGCCTGACATCCTGTGACCGATTTTAAACTTTGACACTGCCACATACAACACAGCAGTGCTGCAAAACACTGTGGCACAACTATTACAGCAGAGACAGTCAAACACTTCTCATTATGAGGAATCAGGGACTCAAATGTGGCTTTACACATTTGCAAACTGCCTATGTTTTGCCCTCGGCAGTGAATATTTATTAACCTATGGATCCATTTGATTACAGTGTAAGGTTAACTTCGTGCTGTGAAGGTCCTCCCCCACATTCACTAATGACAGCCTTGCCATGGAGCGCATACAATACATTTCACCCAGAGCGCAGTAGCCACATGTAATTCTTCATCCAAATTACTGTAATTAAAGCATTCCACAATGCTTTATGTGTTATTTCTTCCTTCATGTGCTGTTGTTTCGTGTCTCAGCTCTCTTTTAATCCAACAAATCAAATGGAAGCTATTAGTCTCACAGGGGACGATATTTGAATTCTGCATTTGGAAATCCTTGTACCATCTAGTGACATCAAAAGTTCTGCTGACTCATGCAGACTACACACACACACAGTCTTATGGCGCAGCCAAGATGCAGGAAGGAAAACTCTCCCAGTGTTATTATTAGCTTCAGAGAGAAAGTCAGGGAAAGAAGAGAGAGTTAGTACACAGAGAGGCAATCAATGCTAACTCTGAGGCCTTTTCTCTTTTGTCGCAGGCCACAGGCGGATGATTTAGATTGCATCTCCTCAGGTTTAATTGCTTTTGAGCAGGGGGTTCCTCTGTAGCGTCAAGGCCATCGCTTCACGACTGAGGCCTCAAGTTTCTGCTCCATGTTGCATGGAAGTTTCCAAAAACCAAACAATTGTATGTGTCAGCCACATTTATCATGTAGTTCTACAACCCTGGAACAGTCTGCATTGCAGTTTGCAATTTCATGGCAAACCACAATAGTGGAATACTAAGAATATCTATTAAACTTGATATTTTCAGAGTTGTATCATTAGCATTTAGCTAAGGAAAGCTTGCAATTGAATTTGTTATTGAACTGGCAAGGTTGTATTTCTTATTATGCAATTGCCTGATGGTGGGCTAAATGAATTTCTATTGGAAAAGCTGAGCCCCAGTGTTACTTCTGGTCACCCACCTTCAATTAGTTGGATTCTGGATGGGATTATGTTACTGATGGGCCAGCTGAGGTAGTAAACTCTAATTAGGACTTATACTCAAGGGACAGATTAGCACTGAAATGCATGAGGGGGGGAGGAATATGCATGCTTGTTCATACTTTGCCTCTAGTTACCTCAGTCTACAGACCATGGAATAGTTGGTGTTGAGCAACAACAGCTATGTCAGGCTGTAGGTAGCGTGCATTGCCTCTAGCTATGAAAACTTGTTACTGCTCACTTGGGGTTGAAGCCTTCATCACAAGAAAAAAAGGGATGGATGAAAACATACCCCCTGGTCAAGGAGAGAATACATTCAGTAAGTCAAAATATCATCAGATTGCTTTTAAACCTGAAACACATCCACCTCATCCGGAAGATAATATCTAATGTCGTGCATGGGCTGGATGTAGATAGCAGATGGACCTGCAGATGGACCTGTACTTCATGTGCTTTCCAGATGACAAGATTTACCCACAGATTCAAAACTCTCAATTGTACTATAAAGCAACCTATGTTCAATGAAATTATGTTGGGAAGATAACTGGCAGAACTATGAAAAACCTGATTTTGGCCAGAGAGAAAAGGATAAAAGTATGTGGCCACATTTGAGTTGAAAACCTAACCTGCATGACACAAATGTACAGGGGAAATATAATTATATTATTATATTCAAGGCATTTCGCTTCCCTTTCAGCTTAAAAAAAAAGAAAATCAAATTCATAACAAACTTAAGTAGGAATGGATAAATAATCATGTTTGCAACTTTTTAAGTAAGGAAGGAAATAATATTTCCTTCCAGGTGTTATGGTAATGCCAGCAGGTGGGATTTTGACTATAACAAGAATATCACTGAATCTAAATAAGGAACACATGTTTTTGGCCAAGAATTAGTTTTAAGTGGTGAAAAAATTTTGCCCCAAGAATTTCATCTCGACGTACTTCAAGGAACTGAGAGGAAATGTTGCATCAACAGACGTGTCAACAGGAAAAGTTTGGACCACACAGAATAATCCTTCATGGCCCTTCAAGGACAAAGCCATGCAGGCATGAAAGATCTACAACTGAGGAGAAGCCCAGCCTTGCACTCTGCCTTTTAAAATGCACTCGCTCTCCTTGAGTGTCTCCAGACTGGGACAGATGCAACAAGGCAAGACGACCTTTTGGAGGGGTCAAGGAAAAGCACAGGGACGCCTGAATGGGGCTGAGTTTGGAGGGGGTGTTGACCTTACTGGAGGTATCCATCATTCACTGAAGATGTTGGCACCTCGGTGGACACACATGCGCATATACATACATGCTTGAACATGCACCAAAAAAAGTTACCCCTACACACACTTGTCTCTCCTCTTTTCATGACAGGAGGTCTCTAATGAATTTGGCACTCTGAAGACCCTTGAGAGGAAGCGAGGCCACTCTTGCTCCTACCTCCAGCTCTGCAGGGCACAGGGAGGCCCTCTCATGTCTGCATTTCATGAGATAACTGGATTGAAAAGCCGTCTCCAGACAAGTGTGCTCTGTCAAGGGCTGAGGGCTGTTTTTATGTCTGCCTGTCACTTTCTGACAGAGACGTGGAAGGTCAGCTCTGAGGGAGTGCTTGTTCACTGCCATTACAGTCACTGGTACAGTGATGAGGCCCTCCCACTCAACAATACCCACATTATTCATCCCTCTCTTCTCTATGCCTTTACTGATGTGCACTAGGCACTCTGTCTTGATGCCTAACACACACTGTCTGCACATTATGGCCCCAATCAAGTGACTGTATGAATTGAGATTATGAAGAATTATTTTAAGTCTGTGCAACAATTAAATGTGCTCATATGTGGCTTTCCAGGGCAGCCAGCCAAGCTCTCATCAGCACCAGTCTGAGCCTGATCCGATTCTACCAAGTGCATACCTTTGACTGTGGTAGAGCATTATTATCCAAGGAGAATGTGTCACAAAGGATTAAGAAACCTTCAGTTCAAAAGCAAAGACATGGAGGATCTCTTTTTGTCTGTGTGGCAGTGCTGGTAAACCAAAACAAGATGATGCTGCCTCAGTTATGTCGAGTTTGTGTGGCAAAAAAGGATTCATTTAATCTTTACTTAATACTCATCATAGCTTATTCCCCTGAGAGATAAAACTCTAAGCTGTCTGTCCCCTCTGATGCAAACCTGGCAAGTGTAATGAGCAACTGGCAGTGGATGACATGCAGAATAAAATCTATTAAAGGATGGATATTCTGAGGCACGGTGCAGGTTACCCATGGTCTCTGGGTGTGTAGAAGATACATGTTTATTTTGGAGTTGAGTGACAGTGAACAACAGCGCAAAGGCCCAGACTTCAGAGACAGGAGACATCACGTCAGAGTTCTCCTCACCGCAGCGGGAGCCACTAATGAAGGCTCGCCCCCACCAACATGCTCATGAGGCACACACACACACACACACGCACAAATACATACTCTCACACCATCACCTTCAGAGGGGACCCACCACCCTGCAGCAGAACTTGGCCCCTTGCCAGCTAAAAAAAAAGGTAAGAGGGGCTTTTGAGTGCCGAGCCTGGCCTGGCCTCATCCAAAACGCAGAGACCACTTAAAACACATTCCTGCAGCTATTTAACACAGTGGCTCAACACAACTCAACAGCTGAGGTCTTCCAAACTGCGAGAGCAGTTGAGCTGGATGGGGCTGGGGTGCAAAAGGCTGATACTGTGTGGGGGGCTGTGGGATTAAGTTATTACCTTAACCACAGGAAGTAGATGAAATATGAAACCCAATAATTTCACCAAACCTCCAGTTGAGCTGTGTGTTCCCGCACAGGTCTTTCAGGCTGAACCGCTACAGCAAACCCTTAACATACAGTTGTCCGTGACTGAGAATCTGATGGATGAAGTAGAGCCATTGGTTGGAAGACCCAGTACTGTTTCTTCATTGATCTTTACATTTTAAAATTAGTTTGCACCAGCTGTTGTCTATCACCTTACGCAGGCACAATACAAGCTATCAAACCTGTGGTACCAGTATATTTGCTAATATATTTTTCTATTACTGTACTTGTGAATATAATGAGACAAAGACAGGAGTGGAGAATCAGCTGCTGTCTCCACCCCCGAAGTCTCACAAGTAAACTTGACAAGTGAGCGACTGTTGTGGATGCAAACGTGGGGGGTCAAGCTTGTGCTTTTTACATCCCTGTGCTTGCAGAGCTGCATCTGTGCACACAGACCACAAACGCTCCCTCTCTGGATTTCATGTGCATGGGTTTTGAGACATAAACCCCATTGTGAAGCTCTATTTCTTGCTTTTTATCAGTCTCTTTTGGTGTAGTCAAAGCAACGTCTTCCTCCTTCCTGATGCAGATGTCAATCACCATGGCAACAATGGTAACACTCCAGCATAGAGCAGAGTAAGAGAGAAAGCAGCCCTTCATGTGCCGAGAGGCATGAACAGAACATTGTAGTTAAAGCAACTTAAATAGCAATCAGTCTGACAAAACACTCAATACAGAGCGATTAACAGAATAGTTCTAATAACTGTTATGATGGTATTTGTTGAAGTAAGTGTTAAGTCAGACTAAGAGGACAGGGTCCTAAAACATTACATGAGCAGGCGTGTTGTGGCTGTAACTTATTTAGCCAACAGGAGTTTTGACTCAAAGAAGAAAGTAGGACTTTTGGGTTTGAGTTAAAGAAAACGTGAAAAACAGGACCCTATAGTGTAAGACACCGTCAGAGAGACCGTTTAAGTGGATACAACACAAACAGAACTTTAACATCGTGAGCTGTGACTAAGCTAATGAGTTATCCACACACACAAACCCCTTCAGATAGGGAGGATAGCACTCACACTTTATCATCTATCTCTACACTTAGGGAGAGGTTCTACTTTATAGCTTGTTAGCCTTTGCAAGCCCTGGCAAGCATAGCAACACTTTACAACTGAATCTTTCAAATCAACACTCCAAAACACAAGAGGAAAGTATTTCTTTTGTGCATTTTTAACCAAGCAATGTGATCTGATACACTTAAACTGAAAATATTGCTGGTACAACTTAAGAAAATCTCAGAGGAGCATTTAATATAATTCATGCTGTAGACACCACTGAATACTCTGGTGACAAACTGGTGACACACTCTCTCTGACTGTACCCTATCCAGCCATTTACTAGGTTTTGTCCCTGGCTTGTTGTTAAAGTTTTATCTCATACTTAGTATCTAAACACCATCTCTCATTAATTTGACCTCCATACTGATGTTCAGTTCAATTCAAAGTGGAAGATGAGAATTTCGGAGATGAAAATTCTAACTTTTAACCTTCAAGCTCTCCAGGTGTACAAGACCAGCAATGTTAATATGACTGACCATGATAAACTGGTTATTGACATATGTGTACATGATGTACACACAGTTTAACTCTTTGCAGTGCCACCCTACTGCATATATAAACAAAACAGGAAGGAAAAATGACAGAAGTCAGAGAAAGCAGTATACATTTTTTGCTACTGCATTCTTATACATGTAAGCATATCTACTCATTTCATTCATAAGCATAACGCAAAAAAGTCTAAAAATACATACTGCCTTGCTTACCACTGACTGGAATGTACAAGAGAAGTTTTTACAGGTGCTGCTGATGTTTGTCTGACACTGACAGCTGCTTCTTCATGAAGTCAGGTTGGACAGATTCACCTTTAGTTTACAAGCTGAAACACTGACTTTGAGCAGCATTTCGCTTGACTTTTAGGAGGTAGGAGGTCATAAATTTTCAAGTTTCAAGTTGTCTGTAATGCACCGTAAGGCTTGCAAAGAATTATCAGATCCAGTTTGACACAGAGATTTGCAATCAATAGAAATTAGCATCACAAACAAAGAACCCACCCCTGATTCACAATGTCCTTATCATTAAAATTTCAGAAGAAAGCAATCCAGAGCGTCATACAACTTTCATTTCGTTAACAAGTAGAAGCTTGTCACATGTGGACTTTGTAGCCTTTTGCTCTGGCAACTTTTAGAGAAACATCCCAATGAACACGCTAAAGCTTGTAAATCACTGTTTTGAAGTGACAAGTCTTTTCGGTACATGCTAATTAACCTTGAATTGTAATAATGAAAGGTTTTGTGCATCATTTATGCCATTATGAAATGTAGAAGCAGAGTCAGCATGTTAGAAATGACTAATTAACACATGATTTCTGACTGAAAACATAAGTAATAAAGACGCTGAAGACTCTATAGACAGTCTATTTATCTAAAGCCAGAATCTTGCAAATTTTGAACTGATTTTTGCCCAAGATGAAAAAGTTAAGAGATTTCTAAAATAATATAATTAATTCTGAAGGGGAACATGAATATTTGATCCAACTTTTATGGCAATCCATTGAATATTTGTCAAGACCTTGAATAAAAAGGGTATTAGTTAACTTAACAGTCATTATGAAGGAAAAGACAGGGGGATCATCTAAGTCATAACTTTTTATCCACCAATAATGTCCGCACTTAATTTTTATGGCAGCTGACAGACACTGTCATCCCTGGAGCCATGCCACTGGTCAAACATAATATTCTGAATACTCATACTTACTACTCAGTTTATTGTTTTTGCTGTGATGATGATGATGAAGATGCATGTCTGGAGACAGGACCATTTTAGGCTCAATGACATCTACAGAGCTATTTCTTTTGGCCAGATAGCTTTCTCAAAAAAACAAATCATTCCTTTGAACTGTTTCGTTCTACAGAAGGGATGTAACACACTGATGCTGTATTTTCCTCAGGGACACTTTGAACAAAACTCCGAAGTATTTGTGGCTTGATGGGCACAAGATATGTTTTCATTCCTCTGCAGTTGCATGACTTCAATGAAAGTATTACAACCTACAGCAGTTAGAGCTAGTTTAGACTATGAATGATTGTGATTGTACATGAAAGCATGCAACACTCGGTACTTTGAAAACTCATGTGAAGGCTTCAAATAGAACATTCCAGTCAAACACCTCTATGGGGACTGTTATTTTGCGTCCTTATAAAACATCTGGTCTCACTTTGCGGTTTATTATTATAGAGCCATACTTGTAGTGTCATGTCGGATGATTAAGTCACATGAAGACAGACTGCGAGGACGGTACATAACCTCCATTTTGTTAAGAACCCATCTAATGATCTGAAGTGACCTCGATGTATTAAAAGCCTGTCTGATTGCCCGCAAGAACTATCTAACCTTGATGTTAAAAAAAGTAGCAGCTGTGGGTCACTATAAAGAAGAAAGAAAGCAGAAAGAAAAGAAAAAATTCCTCTAGTTAATCTGACAGACTGTTAGTAGTTATTATGAGGAGGACAGATAACACTTGAGCGCATGTGGAAAGAATCACAATTGCAGGCTCAAACAAACTTAAATGCAGGCACACAAACTTCCTATCACAAACACTTCTTCCCCACACTTAAACACATGTAATATGAAATTGGACTCATCCAAACACCTCCATTTACACCAGCACCTTTATATCCTGGTTTACCGCACAACCTGCCTGTTGCACAAACAAACTCTTTACTGTTTCTGTAAGATGAGTTGTTACATACTGTATGGTCATTTACACACACACACACACATACAGGCACACACACACACACACATACTAGCTTCTTTTTTTTCCCCCCTTTCGTCCCGCACTGGAGCATGGACAGGCCAAAGCTTACTTTTCAAGGGGGAATGCTTTGAGTTCCAGAGGGGGGCACATGAAAGAGCAGCAGAGTATAAAGGAGTGCCCAAGGATACACTGCAGCGCTCAATGTGAGGACAATTTAGCCCTGATGGAAAACCTGGATCAAAGGCCTGGCCTCCATAATTGCACATTCCCCCACAAACACTGTACCATTTGAAGAGCGGGCCAGACCTCCGGACTCCTGAGACCTGTTCCTGTGCACAGACACACGCAGTCCCATTCCTTTCACCTTGCTATGTTCTCTATCTCAATGTCTCGCTAAAAGATTAGAGAAATGCTTTCATTCCAAAAGTGCTCACGATTTCTCTGTGAATGTCAAGATACTGACCGAGGCTGAGCCAAACAGCCCTGAGAATTTGGTCTTTCTTTTGTTAAAGGTCACCAAGTCATGGTTATCAGCATTGTGATCATGGCGCAAAATGACAATGCTCATTTTCAGATGCACTTTGCTTTGAAGTACAATTTATTTGCTTATTTTTAAGGTGAAGTGTAGGCTGTAATGTGTTAGCATCACCAATAAGGACAACTAAGTGTTCTGGCTTCACAAGCAGATCACAAATTAATGACTGCAACAATGACTGACTCCCAAACAAGTCCCTGCTTTCTTTACTAAATCTAATAACAATAGAATGATGTCTCATTTGTTTGTGTGCAGGACATGTTTGAGATGATGGGACAGAAATCATTTTACCAAAGATTTCCAACTCTATTGAGAGGTTTATGTTCTTTTGCATGTAGATTAAGTCACCAGCATGCTGTTTCAGAGCCTGTAAATTTTAGTTTGGATATCTCCACTGTGCTGCAGGAGGGAAACCTCAGGATATTGTGGAATGTCTTGGCACTGCTATGTAGGAAATCATCAGAAGAAAAATAAATCAGTAAGAGTTATAAATATTACAAGTCAAACTAGGTAATCTGTGTTTGCATGCCAAGGACTTACATTAGGCCCTAAAACCTCAAACCTATGTCTCAAAATGATCGATAAAACAATGATCTTTGGTTTGTTTGTGCTCTTGTCATCCAAGTACTGTATTCACTCCTTTTGTTTTGTCCCCATATATTACAATGAACATACTGATGGTTACACTAATTCTCTCTAAATGCTTCAAAGACAGTGGCAGACAACCAGGGTGGCTGAGCAGACACCGCGTTCTGTCCATGAGAGCCTGAGAGTGCTTATACCAGAACTGATGGTTTTATGTTGCGTCTAGACTTTAATAAGTGGTTGTGTTTTCCTGAAAGCACACCCCAAATCCCCCCTGAAAGTCCTATGGCGATGTCTTAGTAATAAAATACTACGTATATGCATGTGTTGTCGGGCTGAACTCAAATAAACATGCTCCTAATAATCCTTAATGTGGCAAACCTACAAAAAGTGCCCTGTCATCAAAAATATCACTTAGTTTGTTTTTTTGTGTGTGTTCCTACATCCTTTCACACACTTTGAAGTGTTTTTTCCCGCAGTCAGCACTAGAACTTGACTCCTTTCTCCAAAACTTTCTATATTTTTAACTTTGGGGCCGTCATGGAAGCAAAGAGCTTCATAAAAACCCTGTAATTAATATTAAGCATCATAAGTCTGACCACAGTAGCCCTCACTGACTGATTCTTAGCCAAAAGCAAGCTAAGAAAGAAGACACAACACATTCTTATGAGTATAGATGAAAAGGCTAAATTCATTTTAAAAAAAATGACTATAACACTGACCATAATACACTCAAGGTTTTGCCACAGCCTTATTCGGTCTGGTATGATCAGTACTAGCATCAAGTAGCTTACTAAACTTATGTTAGCAAATTTCCTTCTGGGTAACTCTTCTCTTTTTGTATCCATTTATTATCACTTGTCATTCGGACATTGTATTTTTTTCAGCAAGAGTTAGATTTAACGTTAAGGATCATTTTCATGAAGCTTTGAGCAGCACACAAGTATCTGATGTTAAAATGAAGTCAGTACATCAGACATCAGAGAGCCTGACAAACCTCTGATTCAATTTTCAGTCCTGTTTGTTACAGCCTACATAAGAGTTTTATTTATCACATATTGTACTTAACTGCACATTGTCAGTCTTATTTTGCTTTTTTGCTGCTCGTGGACAAGAACTATAAATAAAAATTAGCTGTAACTCTGTAGCATCTTTAAATAATTCAAAGTCCATGTGCAAATAAAAAGAGCAAGTAAAATACTGTAAGCAGCCCATTTTGTTGAAATATAACCCTACAGTCCTCCCAACAGTAGTTTATGAATCACTTTGGCCATTAAGATCTAGACACACTGATACGCATTCATCTACCATCTGTGGCTCACCTGTGACCCAGTCCTATTATACTTGCTAACCAGATGGACCATCAGATAGCCGCTCTCTCGGGACCCGGTAAATGTATAGGCCTAGGTCCCCCATTCAGCACTGACCTATCGTTAACCTGGGAGGATTTTCTCAGTTGTCAGAGAAAAGCATTTTAGTGGGTCAGATTGAATTTCTCCTTTTCTGACATTCAAGTTCAAAGCAATCTTGTAGAGCAGAAAGAAAGGTCCAAGAAAATAACCAAATTTAAGAGCTGGTTTGAACATTTTTCAAAAGAACCACGATAGGGTTATGCAGACACATAGTGAACATTTCCTTGCCGCCCAAAGCTTTGAGGAGAACAGAGGAAAAAACGTAGACAACTGAGCATGTTCAAGTTTTATTCCTTCTTGGCTTTAGTAAAACCTGTTGAGGTGCTAATAACGAGACACAGACTGTCCACAGACGTGGTTTTGACAAGTCCACAGTCTCCATTTCACTCAGAGGGTAGGTCATTGCAGAGATGAAAGTGGGGAGGGGAAAAGGGAGGCCTTTGGTGTTAATCAGGTGCTGATTGGCAGCTTGGGAGCCTTTAAGAGTTCGAAAAACATGTAGAAAAAAAGAGTTTTGTCTCTGGGCACCACTGCATTTTTGTCTTACTGCTGAGTCGCCTTCAGCTTCTGAAAAACAAGATGCCAAACACCCAGTAAAATATTTTAAAATATATTTTTAAAAATCAATGTAATAGAAAGTACATATATAGCAGTTTGCTGGGGCTTTCATGACTTTTAAATGAACTTTAAATTAAAATGCTTTTTACCGGTGATGCGTAAGAAAGCACAAAAGAGCAAAAAGAGTGCATCACCCATCTGGACTACGTAATCAATATTGTAACTAAAAAAAGTAATATAGTTCATCTTTAAAAAAACCAAAAAATAAACCATAAATAATGATAGTAGCCATTTCTTTAGTTTTTTGGCAGAAAAAATGTGTTATTTTTAGTGTATAGACAACAGTGTTAAGATCTCCAGTCAGTAATGCACCATACATCCTTTCACACCTTGCATGGAGTCTCATATCCACCGCTGTCTAGAGGACGATTTGAATATGGGAACACAGTCAGGACTGGTGGGAGAAGATACTGATGGGAACTTTTAAAGATGAAAAAATAAAAGTTAAACTTTGATTTTCTATGACTTTATTGTATCTGGCCTCCAGAAGTCAATCAGCCAGTGCCAAAAATAATAGCTGTACTACCATTATTGTTTGGGCCTATATTATCTTATATGGCCCATGTGAGGGGAATTCAAATTTTAAATATATTTTATGTCCCTTGGTTGAAATCACAATATGTAATATCTGTGTGGGACCATGGAATTTGTTTATTTCATTGTTAAACAACCTCCATTGCAATAAAAATCAATCTGACTGACTTAGGCAGAAATGTTCAGGGAAGAGGTAATAAGTTTAAGTTTTATTCGTGTTATGTTTGGTCATGTTTGCCGACTTCCTTCCTCTCTCTCTGGTTTTTGTTACAAGGAGGTTAGTGACAGGCAACAAAATGAAACACACTGTTACCTTGAATAAAATTACAGATCTGTCTGAGTATGAACTTTATTGGATAATATGAGAACTCAATTCAACAAAATATATAACAAAGACACAGACATTTTTACACCTTTTAATATGAAATTGTTAAACATTGTACTTTTACGTCTGACTCTTCCCTATTAATCTAAAATGTGAGGACTAATAATATTTCTTTCTCTGCTAAGCTAAACTATCCAGCTTCACACTGTTATGGAGCCTAAATGTGAACAGGACGTCCTCACTCTTTTATGCCCAAATAAGTTCCCTCCTCAATAAATATGTTCTCAAGATCTTTAAGGAAATGGAACACAAGTTAGAAAATTGGAGGGGTTGCAGGGGTTAAACACTTCCCTCAACGTTTCAATCTGTCACTCCACACCACTGCATACTGGGACCAAAGCCTGGACCGGGGGTTTGGGAGTCCATCTGAGCCCTCCCAAGGACACTCGACTGTAGAAATCCCAGAGAGGCTGCCATGAGCCAGCTGTGTGCCACACACACCCAATCCATCACCTCATGATTCACACTTTTGCTCTCACTGATTCCTGTTAAATTCATCAGGCCCTTACACTAAAATCTTGAATAAAAACGTGACTTCTTAACTAAAAACACCTCTAATACTTATAAGTCAACTTTAGCTAACACGTTTTCCTAATAATCCCTGTTCCATTTCCATCTAAACTAATGTCATTCCTGATAGACTGCTGGAAGCAGTGAATGTTCCTCTTTATCCTGTTGGGGCCTCAAACTGATTGAAGTCTCCTTCATGTAGCTTAAGTCAGCCTGTTAAACCCCAGGCCCTCACAGGATATGGCATGAATTACATGCACACACTGCACTGCTTAGATTGTAATCTTTTTATAATACACAGCCAATTTCCACCATGTAAGATGCAGCTGATTGGTGCAGAGTTGGAGGAGCAGTCCACGCCTCCTGTGACAATTCCCAGTGGGACAATAAAACAATCAAAAAATGACATTTTTCATCATACCCACTACTTTGCCTCAGAGACTAATCATTGTTTCTTTTTTTAATTAGGCAAACACAGTTCATTGTATACATAGTGATACACTTGTAAATTACAGCTTGATTAGTTTTCCACTGAGATGTTGCGAGATAGAAATGCAGATGGCTAGAAAGGGAGGGGGCCGTCACATATTTGCAGCTGTCTTTCAACACTAAACGAGGGGTGTATTCTGTCTCTGGCAGCAGTTTGTTTAACCACTTGTATGATTGGATTGCTCATTAATTCTCATTCTGTCGCATTCAAGCATTAATCATGTTTATGTTCCTTTAAACAGCCATTCTCAACATCTGTATAATGATTTAATGGAGACATAATACACAGCGAGTTGTTTTTCTCCCAGTGATATACAGTATTTTGATGCTTTGATGCAATAAAGCGTTGCAAATCATTTTAAACCTAATTAGTGTTTCGTCTCATATTGGATTTGATATGGTGAGGCTCGAGCACTGTCTGTGAGGAGGGAGTCCACAAAGTGTCCAGCTCTTAACACAGCTGGACGAATTGGTTTGTTAAACTTTTCTTTTGAGCAGTCGTTGACAATAATATGGGAAGAAACTGGAAAACACTAAAGTTGAATTTTAGTGATATAAAGGTCAGCGAATAGCCTCATTTTTTCACATACTTAATCATATTCATTCAGTTTAATCTTACTCCCTTTCCCCTGGTCAACTACATCACCCCCGCAGTGGCTCTCACTCTCCCGGGAGGGGTCCTGCCCCTCAGTTTGAAAGCCTCTGAGTGAGACCAACAGAGAGGCTTTTTTATTTTTAAAACTTGTGAAGTAATGTACAAAATCATTGACAGTCTAAGTACTTTTTCTTCCCAGGGGACACAATGATAGCCAAACTGCTTAGTAAGACGGAAGGAGATCCTTATCACTATTATCATTATCATCCCCACCACCCCAACCCCTTCCAACCCTAACACGCCACTTATCTTGATAAGCTGTCAACTTTGAATAAGCATTCAGCATGAGGCTGAGGAGAAGAGACCACAGGCTTTGCTGGGTTTTTTTTTTTTTTTGCTTCATACTGTTTTCTGCATGTGTTGTGTCGTGAATTCCCAACTTTGCAACCACTAGCAATGATTACCACAACCCAGCTGACTCCTGGTCACCACAAGTAGAGGAAATACATCCACAGGACTCAGTTTATGGTTTGAAATATTTGTATTATCCACAAACATTTCTTACGTAAAAAATACTCCACAGCCAAAAAAAATCTATCAACTTATGTTAAACATTTAGAGGCTTTTGGAGCAAATTTACCAAGGAATGTCACACCTCTGTGAAAGAAGACAGCAGAGAGTAAGGAACTTGCAGCTCTGCAAATCTTTGTTTTGCTGTTCACATATTCTCTTCATCTTTTTTACCAAGTAGCATACAAATAGTAACAAATGCACTTTCCTTCTCTCCTGAAGCATATTCTGCACCAATCTCTGCAAATCTGTTTTTGTAAATCTGTTTATATGCAAACTTTTCATCCGTAAGTCGGATTTTTTTTTTAGACAAAATTTAAAACGCTCATAAAACAGGTGGAAACTAAGTGCATTTTATGGCCAACAGGGGTATTAGAAATGTGCATACAGAGTTACAAAGGGCCAGCATGTTAATGTCAACTCTGCCTCCTAAAAACTATGTTCATGATTAACTAATTTGTGTTGCCATTTTATGGGAAACATAATGCTTCGTTATGTCTTTTATTGTTGAGACAAATTTAAATGGTGTAAGAATGTTACACTCATAACAACGGAACAAAACATGGCCACTGAACATGAATCAGATGGCAAAAACATCTCCTCTTATACATATTTGGCAGGGCTTGGTAATGTCTTGTAAATTCTGTTTATTTGTTCATTTTTTAACGACTTTGCTATAAAAAAAATATACATGTTCCAGCTGTAAGTAGAGTAATATATGAATGGTTTGACACAGTGGAAGGATGTAGGCCAGCTGTGGTTCTGATCCAGCAGTTCACTTCTATGGGTCCAGACAGATCAGTGTGAGGGAGGGTTTGCTGCTGTGAGGCTGCTCCACCTAATCCCAGGGCTGCATTACACAACCAGTCCAGTCAAACAGCACACAGACGCGGGGACTTCCACTTCCCTCCAAAGACGTAGAGGAATACTGTATTGCCTCATGCACCACTGAGGTAATATCATTACTTCAACCAAATGCAGCAAAGTCTAACCTGAATATCGTCTTAAGTGTCCAAACCTCATTGTGTGAGACTAAGAAAGACCAATTTGTCCCGAGAAATGTTAAAGCAATTACATTTCCATAATTCTTGGATTATTATTGCATCAAAACACATCTCAGGGTGCTATTTAAGAACGTTTTCTCTGGTTGTAACATTATTCGGCTGAGAATTTGCGACACAGAGTACTACCTTGACTCCTGCCAAGAGTATCGAACAATGCTCTTAGTCATTTTCATGTTTTTGTCCAATAGATACCAATCAAACCTACAGTAGGGGAAATCCATAGCTTGGGTGTGCAGCTGCTCCATAAGGTATTGTCTCTTGCACGCAACTCTAAAATTACTGCTATCCACTGTTACTGGCACTCTTTCAACACCTTCAGGGTGTTAAGGGGTGTCATTTCTAAAAGACCCAGAGCACTGTAGGTAATAATGTTCATATCTGTTGGAATATGGCTCATAAAAAGGCACCACCTCTCATCAAATGCAGTTCACAGGGGCATTTTTGTATGTAAGTGTGGTTCTCTTGCTCCTTTTTCATGTTAAATGGTGTGAAGAAAGAGGTGAGAAGTCACAGATTAAACAGAATCTGATATACAGTCTTTTCCATGAAGAAACGTGACAGGCGAACTTATAGCACAGATGTTATTGTGCGTTTGCAAGACACAGGCAGGTTCATTCCTCTTCAGTAGCATAATGAGGAGAAGAGTTTGTGTAAAAAGTACAAACTGGATCTGCACTGACATATTTCCCCTGATAGATAAATATGAACTTGAAGCAAAGCGTTGGGTCTATCTCTGAAAACAAACAGGGCCATATATTTCACTTGGAATAACAGGGATCAGCTGTATCAACACTGATCCTCCTACTGCAGCCAGCCACCTCAAGTGGGAAACCATCGAGTCTGAGAACCGTCCTCTGAGTGCATTTGAGCAGACATGAGGCAAAGCCATTGTCATCAGCTGAGAAGGATATTGAACTAATCAGGGTTTGATGCCAAGGATATTTGGTTTAATGACTAATCTTAACTTAACACAGCTGTCAACTTTGGAAAAATGTTCAGACTAAACAAAAACACCAAATCTACAAACAGACACACAGCTGAACAGCACTTTATGCCTGTTCTGATTTGATGGCAGTATTACGTTAAATTTTCACTCACAAGTCATGAACGCTGTTAGCACTGGCACAGCTGTTTGTGTTGCCTTTGTTCAGCTCCCTGTGCACACTGATAACATAATACTCTGTGAGTATGAACCTAAAGAGTAATAACATTAGATGGAGCCACTCTCTGCTCTTTGATTGAGCAACAGCATATTTAAACACATCACATAAACCTGGAACATCCTACCAGTCAGTGTTTTCTCTCTCTTTACATCCTCACATCCTGCAGCAGAGTTGAAAGGCTCAGAGATATATTGTCTGTTTATGGAAAAACCCTCCCTCAAAGCAATTTAGATATACTGAGCCTTTCGTGTTGAACATTAGTCATATAATAACATGAAATCTAGACAACATTTTGTCAAAAAAGCTTAATTCTAAAAAGATGTGATTTTAATCTTAAGATATCTGTTCTCATTCTTCTTAATATTTAACCTAAAGGGTTTTTTTTTTCAAACCTAACCAAATCTTTAACATGAAGGTGAATAAAAACATTCAGATATGTCATTTTTGTTATAATCAAATGCATTTTAAGAAGACTGTTTATGGCTTTTACTACACTTACTGGGTAGAGTTTTTTTGTAACTATTTTCAAACTTAAAGGGACTATAAGTAAGACTTTGGCCACCTGTTGAATTCATATGCCAAGCCAAACTGGGGCAGCATATCACTAGAAAGTTCAGGTGTCAACCATTATTTTAAGAAAAAGAAGGGGACACACACAGTCTGTCTTATGGGTCTTTATTTCATCAACCAGCTAACATTTTACATTAGTAACCTAATGCAAATAGCTAACTTTATAAGCTATTGTTAAATAGCCAGTGTTGGCACTTACAGCTGTTTATTAACTTCATCTCTTTATTAATCTATGGCTGCTTACAGCAAAGCTCCAAAGTTAAGCTTCTCTTGCTCTCACTTCTTTTTCCCTACTGACAGGATTGATTGCTCTTTAAGTTACATTACATCTACATCCCCCCATGTTGGAATGAAACTTAGATTAGACACTACAGTGACTCACTGTGGCCTCTTGTTCACAGTCAAAACACAGTACCTACAGGACTGGCCGTGGCTAGCTTGTTAGCATGCTAATGTCAGTAGAGCAGGTAACTCTACAAGTCAATATATAGATGTCTTTGAAATAATGTCAAAACTGTTATTTCCTCACATTCTGTTTGGATTTTAGGCATTTTGAATTTTATTAACTAAGATTCTTACAGAGTTTCTTTAAATTATCTGTTTAGTAAAAAGGAAGAAAATCTTAAATTTTCACCGAGAGTCAGCAAGATCTCTATTGTTATATCAATGTTTTTCCCATCCTCTTTCCACCCAACACAACACTCAACAGCCTGTTAACCTTTAATTAGCATCCAGCATGAGGCTGAAGTATGAAAAAACATGCTAAACTTTGCGTTCTTGTAGAACTGCTGTCTGCATTTGTTAATTGTGATTTCCAAACTCTGTGGCCTCTAGCCTCAATAGCCACAGCCCAGCTAAATGATCACCACACCTAACACGCCCACAGGACATGGTTTATGCCTCAAAACATTGAAATTATTATCCACATGCATGTTTTAGGTAAACAAATATTTTACTGACCAAAAATATGCGTAAAATATACTGTTGAATTCAGAGGGAGTTGCAACAAAATAGAAGAGCGTTGCAAGTTGTTTTCTAGCTCCACTCCTCCTCACTTTCTGCTGCTGCTTTCTGTTTATCCCTGTGCTACTTACATGCAAAGGACAGTAAGTAGTTATTTCATCCTGCCGTCAGCAGATCTGTTTATTCATGAAGTTTGTAAGGCTCAATTGTTTATAGTGAGCCTAAAAGTGTAATGCACCTATTTTTGTCTACAGCCTCTTCCCACCAACATGTGGGACACAGGACTCCACTTACTTGTGTCACACGTAGTTAACTGTTAACACCGCCATAAAGATTCTTGGCAAATGAAAGAAAAAAAGATGATTGTTAAAAAAAATTTGAGAGAATCAACGTTTTTTATAGGTGATAGACTAGGACAGTCACGATATCACAATTTTTACTACACAAACATCACGACCCGAAGAATTTGTGAAATCTGTTGAAATTATAAAAAATAAAGCTATTCATCATCTTTAAATTGATTTATTGTATATCTTGTCTCTTTTTTTGTCAAATTTATTTTTCTATTTGTGGAGCACGACAGCCAGCATAAGGGTGCATTACCGCCACCTACTGTGACGAATTGAAAACGGACTGCAACAGAACTGATTTAAGGGGGCTATATTATTTACTCCTAATTTATCAAACGTGTGTCATGAACACCATATCAATAATACTTTACTTTATAACACAGTTATCATTAATATCACTATAACATGACACTCCTACATGAGGCTTTCTTCTTTGTTGACTGTGAATGGAAGAGATGGATCTTAGACACAAAAACAGATATTTATTTCATAGAAGGTCAAAGAATTGTGACCCAGCAGATCCACCTCTGACCTTACAAAATTGTTGTCATAGTCAAGACCTGTCCGGTCTTCTGCGAGCCATCAGTGATGCTGCTGCAACTTGTGTTGATTGATGACAGCCTACTCTATGTTATTGCTTCTGTCTTGTTTGTAGCTTCGTGAGTGAGTTGTTATTGCACGCACATCGAGACTAAACACATAGAGTATGAAAAGGGACACAAATACTTAAACTAGCTGCAGCCCTCATTCAAGCATGACTGCATGCTTAGTCACAGGCCTGCAGGCTGTAGTCTGGGGGACCTCTGTGTTTTGTTTCAATCATCAAAGCTATTGGGTTTATGGTCTCCTCTCTCTGCCTATCACTCAGCAACACTCAGGGCCACTCGGACCCTGAAATTTTACTCCGGGCTTCTGAGAGGAGCGGGCGGTGGGGCTGAAGAAAACGTCTCCCTGGCCTTGCTCTGCACTGCCGGGGGTCATTCTGCCATTCTTCTGTTACACAAAAGACTTCTTCAAGTGCCTGTGTGACAATGGCCTTTAGATCAGTGGAGCATAATGATTGCTGGTTAACGTGAATGCACTCTGTATTAATTGAGCCAGAATTAATATGAAGTTTTTAGCGGTTTTTATGAGTTGGCAAGGTAGCCTCCAGCAACCATGACTAAATGTTCATGCTGTCCTTCATTAATTTATTTTTTGCATAGCAGACATTATTGTGGTCGATGATAGTTAAAGACCTGACAGACTGCCCCCCTCCCCAGACTGGGACTCATTCAGAGCCTGTTAATGAGCACAACCTCTCACTTTCAACCCGAAGAGCCGAAATAATGTCACTCGCAAGCTCCTCATAATGAATGTGCACAAACCACACATCCACAATAGCAGTGAAGCATGATTTCACAAGACAAGCCTTTAACTTAGCACAAAGGAATGTCAGATGTGCTGACACAAAAGATCTCCCCATTTTTCCTCTTTAATTTACATAAAGAGTAATGCACCATGGGAGATGAGACATTCAAGCATTTGCACACCGCATCAAAAAAAGGAGTCTGATTAGGTCAGGATGAAAAACATCATCAAATAAAAATAATTAAGATATGCTTTGGATTCTGTGGTTTTTAAGGCTGCTTTTGTTTCATCACAAACAGAGCGAGCTGCGTCTGTCAGTGAATTAAGAAAACACTGGGCCCCTTCTGCTGTGCCGACCTCCATCCACAGATCCTGTGAGACTTGCCAGCGGTTCGCTCTCTTTCAGCGCGAGTCGACTCAGCCAGTGACAGACGGGCACCCTCATGTCAAAACACTGTCTGCTGCTGCCAGCCTAGAGCCAGCCCCAGACAGCATGCAGCACGGCCACACTGTCATCTTCAACATCACTAACACATTATATACACTGTACATTCCTGTGTATGACAAGTAACACATGCAGTACATTAAAGGAGCAATATATTTTAAGGCGACAAAACAGCAAGGCCTCGTCGACAGTCATACATTCAGTCTGATAAATGGTCTGTAAATCTCCCTCATGCATTGTCTACAAACCTCATATTTATGCTCCTCTTTCCAGAATTACTTTCACTTAGAAGTTTAATTTGTGCATTTTTTAATCTTTGTCACATTCTGTAAACATATGTGTCCCTGTCCATGTTCACGTGTGTACAAAATCTTTGCTTATCATGGTTTTAACATGATTTTATTTTTTTTCTCAGTCTTTTTTGCTGCTTACTGGAACACATTGCCTTAGTGTTTTGGACCATTTAGTGTGCAGTATCCACAGAAAGGACGAAACCAGGGAGAGATGCCAGTTTGTTGCAAACTGACACCTCTTCAAAGGGCTGCGAGTCTGCCAACCATGCAGAGGTATCATCTTTCTGACCTGAGTTCAAAAGGCAAGACTCGTTCTCACACAAGGATGTTAAGCTGGACAGTGCTATAAATGAACAAATAGCAACACATTTCAGATCGTTAGATATTTTGAAGCATTTGTACTTAATACATAGATTAATACAACTTAGTTCACTAAAACTGAGAGAGCAAGATGCTTGTATCTGTGTACTTTAAAAGTGGACAAATAAATGCCATTTTTTTTCCTGGGTGTCTTTTCTAACCTCACTTCAACCACTGGAATGCTGTTGAGGTACAGGAAATTATGAGCCTGAACATTCCCATTGCACTTTTCATGACGACTTGGATGCAGCACTGTTGTGCACAGAATTTCCCTGCCGTCACGTGACGTTGGAAACAAAGTTATGTAGCCAACATGTTCAACTGCAGAAACATGGAAGACTTCTTGAGGATAAAGAAGTTTGACATTTTTTGTGCTGAAAAAAACATTTAAGAACTGAGCAACACATCCAGGAAATATCCAGAATTAAAGAAAAACTGAACAAAAATTTTCATGTGAGTATTTTATGTTCTTTTGTGAAGTTCTGAAGATAAGTTATGCTTTTTTAATTGAATCATGCATAATCAAATCACTAAAGTTGCAGTACTGTAATGTCCTGGATAGTCAAACCAATTATCATACTACAACAAAACAAGCACTCTTCACACTACAACTCAACTGTAGTATGGCACATTACAATACGTTGTCTGTATGGCACCCACACATGTATGGCCTACATGCTATTTGTCATCATGCTGTGTGGAAAATTTTGCTCCCACTGACAGTTTTATGACTACTTCACACAGCATTTTGAGAGTCATGGCCAACAAAAAAAATGAGATGGCAATAAAAACCTCCTGTTGCCCATTAAGCCATATTGTGAAATTTAACCATACTGAGGTTTGCAGTGCCATTGATATGTGTAATGGCTCCTATTGTACAGATGGAACAGAAGCATGACATTTTTTTTGTCTTCACAAACTGTTTTGAAAAATATCTAATTTGTCTACAGCACAGGATATGGTAACGCCACTAAAGTTTAAGTCTGTCAGTCTAAGTCAAGTAAATTAACAGTCGGATGTTAGTTTTGCAGCCTCAAAAACTTGGACGCGGCCACACATTATTTTGTTGTGTGCTTGTTTTTTTAATGGCTCCTTTTTTCTAAAGAAACCATTTAAGATGAAATGAATGAAGTTTTTCCTTATTGGCCTGTTTATCATGTTAGGATATTAAAACCAGTTTATAATTGAATAAAGAGTTTTATCAATAATAAACCAATAAAAAACAATAATAAAGTATGGGACACAAAGACACGCACTAAGCTGGAAATTAGATGGCTGCTCCAACAGAGCATTATGTAATCCAGTTTAAAGCCATTAAAATCAGTGTTTTTATACCAACAGTAGATCTCATTAATACTTGTATATGAAATATGTTGCTTGTTGTGAAAAACCCACAGAAAATGATCTCTGAATCATCTCTGGAGTTCCCCTCAGCTCCGCACAGCTTCATGTCTTTTAGCCTATTGTTTTGGTTTCTGTCCCGCAAATTTTTCTGGTTCACCTTTTAAGCTTGAGTTCACTTTCGTTTCTCATGTAGCATCATTTTTGGGTGTAAGAGGATTTTTTTTTAATTCCAAAGAGTTGGTAAAGACCAAAACCTTACATTCACCAGGTGAACTTAAGCAATTAATATCTATATTGCTCATAATGGGTGTGAGAATAGCAGAGGTGTGGATTTGAGTCACATGACTTGGATTCTGGTCAGATTCGAGTCACAAATCATATGACTGTAGACTTGACTCGACAAAATAAAAATAGACTTGCAGTTTGACTTTGATTTTAACATGGTGATTCGAGTTTATGGAGCCTTTTTGAAAAACTTCATTGAACTTCATTCAAGTCAAACCATTTAAAAGTTGTGCTACTTGAAAAGAGTCTCTGGTGTTGAAATAATGTTAATTTTAGTGATGACTTTCTTAGGACCTAGGATTGGTCAATTCTGGACTTAAGACTGAAGTGCAAACACTTGAGACTTACTTAGGACTTGCAAAACAATGATGTTGTCCTGACTCAGGTAAAAAGGGAACCAGTTTCTCATATAAAATCATTAATGTAGGCAAAATATTGTTTCCCCTGTAACAAAGTGTCCAAAAAATATCTATTGTAGGTCTTATATAACTTTAAGATAGATCTGGAGCAGTTAATAAGCTGGAAAAACATAGGAAAGGGTAAGAGTAAGAAAGAGTAAAGACTCTTTCCAAATGTAACAAAGTCTGTCTTTCATCTCTAAGGCTCACTTATTAACACATTATATCTCATTTGTTTAATCTCTACACAAAGAGGAATGCAAAAATGACAGCTGGATTTTTTTCATCCTTGCACAGAGCCTTGCTAGCTGTTTCCCCCTGCTTTATGCCAAGCTAAACGACTGGATGTAGCTTCATATCCCACATACATGAGACCGTGCCCTCCTCATCTAGTTCCCACTGAAAAAAATGATCATCCATATTTTTTCTGAATCTTTAACTATCAATGAGTTTCTCAGTATAGAAAAGTTGGGACCAAAAACTGAGGATCCAACACACACAGCAACAGTTAACTCTGTTGTGCCATTACAATCGGTACACAGTGATTTACATCATGTGCCAGTCCTCTTTAACCAACGGGACTTTCACAATGGGAATGAAAGTAGTCTCATTAGTTTAACATTAACAGGTAGTTGACATGCTCCAGTGAAGTGGACACGTCCAATATTCAGCTTTGCCATGTGTCTTGTAAATGAGGTGTTCTCACATATGTCCATGTTCTTCGTGAGTGCTCCACTTCTCCTGAAGTCAGACACACGTCTATAAACAAACTGAAGATTGTCCTTCCCTTGTTAGTTGACACTGTATAATCTAATTATCGGTATATTGACTCACTAAATGTTGGCATTGGGTCTAAGCCCGGCACTAAACATGACGGGGAACGAGTTTATTGTCTTATGAGATTAACAGAGCTCACTTGGACTGTATTTTAATTAATTACTGCAATGAAAAAGTGTAAACATTCCGACAGACTTCATCTATTGGGTTAAAATCCAACACTTTTTATATTTTTATTTCCCAACACAGCATACTTTTTTAAATATCAGATCACAGACTTGCATCCTGAAATAACATTGTGCTTTAAATCTGAAAACTTACAAAAACAACATCAATTCAAACCGGCTCACTGAAGAGTGAGACGATTGAACATGAAAACATATATCAGCTGGCGAATGCCTGTTCTATCTCAAGACTCATTCCTGGTGTGTGATTACACATTCTGTACGTGTGTGTGGGAGAGCCGGTGGATTTTGTTTACTTTAGAGGAAAGTGAAATGCCTGGGTCGCCTATATTAAAACTGACAGGCCCATTTGGAAGCAATCATCAAATGTGTCATGGAAAAACCGCTATGTCATGGTGCAAGGGGCGTCAAGACTTTGCCAGCACCAATATTTTCCTTCGAGGCTGGCAATGGATGTCGTTTTGACCGCGCTTATGTACATCAAGTTCCTCTCGACAGGTTGTTTTTCTGAAAGATTGCAAGGAGATGAATAATTGTCTCTCCTTATTTCCTCTGACACACCTACACGATCCAAAGTTTACAGTGATGGACAAACAGAGACAAAGAGGGGAAGAGTTTTATCAGTCTCACCTCCTCCAGATAGGAAGTTCAGGTAATTAGCTGCACTCACCTCAAGCGAGGGCCAATATCCTGTTTGAAGAGAGCACTGTTCTGACTCACTGATCTTCAGGGCAACACACACACACACACACACACACACACACACACAGGCTCTCCTGGCTTTGGGAGACCACCTGGGATGGTGTGATGGGCAGAGGATCTCATCTTCCTGCCTGAATAGTTTGCATCCTCCCACCTGGGACATTGACACATTGATCAATGATTTAAGCCGTAAATGTTCTGCAGCATTCCAGCTTATTGTCAAACAGCCTTCTCCACTAGTGGGACAAATCTAATCAAAACACCGGTTTGACTCACCACAGTGAAGCTACTTTACGCACTCACACACAAATCACTTAATCACATGATCACTAGGGTCAGCTCACCAGTATGAGCCTTTGTATTGTTAGCTAGGTGGAAACGCTACGCTGGTGAGTAGTAGGTTACTAGCCTAAGCAGGGATAATCTGATTTGTTTCACTGACTGCAGCTCTGGCCTCCCCTCCCCTCAGAGGATCAAACACCTCCCCGGCCATTAAGGATGTGCAAGGACACACACACACGCACACACAGACTGATGATCCATTCACAGGTTCTTAGCCTGACACATGTGTGCTCATGTGGAGCGCTGATCCAGTCCTCTCTTTGCACTGCTGACGTGCACGCTCAAGAGAAAAAACCTCTGTAGTTCCCCTGTCACCGCCTTCTACAGCACCATTTTGGGAAGAAAAAAAAAATTTAAGAAAGACAACTAGAATAAACATGACATAAATGAGTCACCCACAGCATCACCACAGCAATTAGGCGCAGTTTGAACCAATGAAAATCAAAACCCATGCTTTCAACCTAACCCTCCATAATCCAATTTTTACTTAACCTCCTCATCGCAGCTGGACTCCCTGTGCACTAACCGCATTGAGGTACTCACCACATACTCAGTCAGACATCAAAACACCATCACCTCACAGAACGGGCTCTCGGATAAACGTTGACAATAACAAAGCGGCCAACTTTAACAGCGGAAAATAATATTTGTCCGAGGGCCGATTGCTGATAACATCTGTAGCATGTTCTGTAAAAGCAGCTCCCATAAACACACCATGTAAACACTGTGATGCTTTTAAATGGGTCGCACACTGAACTACAGAGTTCCTCCTTTCTCACTCTATCGTGGTCTGAACTCTCATCCCCTGTTCAGATGTGCTTCTTCAACTCACACATTTTTCACTACCACACACAAAGACAGACTTTAATAGTGAAATTCACTACTTCACTAATATGCTTGTATGCTCTGGCTTTTCCACCTTAAAACTTTAGAATATATGCAGTTCATCATTAAATTTGGCAGTTGATATCAGAGAGCTACAATGTAATATAGGTAAGTCATTACTGGACTTCGTGGTGCATAACATAAACTTATATATGATGAATGTGTTTATATTCCTTTTTTTCTCCTGAAAGATCCCCTGTAGGCATGTTTTATAACATTTTTCTTTGAATATTAGTTTGTTTCTCATCTTTTTGTTTTAACAAAAGAGTACAATTACCTTTTCAAAAGTTCTTAAAATTACATCTTCACTTCTACTTCATTGAAAAACTAAGTAACAACATGCAAAAAACCCTCTCATTATTCAAGATATCCCCTTCTTCTAAATACTAAAATATTCATTTATGGACCATTATCAATTTATTTGTCCTGAAAATTTCAGGTTTCCAAATACATTTTTGTGCAAGTTAGCATAGTTGAACATGACTGGCATCTAGTTCTAATATCAAGAAATCATGTCATAGGTCTATGTAACACAAACTAAATTTAAGGGGAGCACAGAGAGACTTTCCCCCTTCAATAGGTGGCTGTGAAAACAGACTTTTAGTGCACTTACATCAATCTGCACAGTGACAAACAAACAACCAGATGAAGCAAGAATAAGAAAAACACATCTTTGAGCGGAGGTGGACTTTAAACTTGCTTTACATTGACTTCACTTTCAATAATCTGTCCTGGGGGCAGAAACATGTAGAACACACAGGAAGCTCTGGCTAACCAATCAGCTTTTGCTTAACAACAATGACATTAAAGTAAATGGGATAAAATTTTAAATGTAAGGCTGGTGGTTGTGAATCTTTTTAGGAGAAAGAGTACCACAGATTTTAGTAAAGGTAGGGGGGAAGGGAATGCTCACTAAGCACCTAATCCACCACATTCTTGTTAGGGGTCCGAGTCTGAATTCAGGCAGGCTTCAATGCCATGCACTGTGATAGGAGGGGTTGCAAAAGGCTGAGGTAATTGGATTGGAATACGGCATTGAGTGTCAGACAACAAAAGATATCCATCTCTCTCATGGCCGTTCAGCTCTTTTGTTGCTGGCTGGAATTTATTTGGTCATTCACTCCACTCTTCCAAGCCCAGCGAGGGCAGAAGAACAGGGGCAGCCCACCAGGACTGGCTCAGTCTGGTGGTCTCCAATGCGGGCCAGTGGAGTCACAGCGCCTGTGCAGCCGCTGTGAGGATGTGTGAACCACGGATCCCCCAAAGCCCAAGGGTCATTTGTGTGATCATTACCATAATCACATTAAGACTGCAGGAGATTAGCACCGTGGCCTCAGAGGAGAAACCCTGTCTGTGCTCCATGACGACTACAGACCATGCTTATAAGGGACACCGAACATGCTGCTTGGATACCTATTAGCTGTATGATAGATGGGCAAAGTGGCAGTCAAGTGGAAGAGCTGGATGAAGCAGGGAGGCTCCTTATTTAGCTTATTCTTCCCGCAAAACATAGCTTTTCCAAAAATAGATACAGAGGAAACTGAAATATTAAAAACTGCCAATTTAAAAAAAAATCACATGTACATTTTCTGTAGATGTGTAAAAACTGACAAAGAAACTATTTTTGGTTGATGTTTTGATGCTGAAAACATTAAAAACTGCCAATTTAGAAAAAAAATCATCTAGATACGTGAAAACAGGGAAGTGCCTTATATTTAGTTGGTATTTTGAGGCTAACACCCATGGTCATGTTAAGTATTTTCTCATTGAAAGAAAAAAATAAGCTGTCAAAATGCATCCGTCTAGATGAATTCAATAGGATTAAACATCTCATGGCCTTTTTTTCATTGATGTTCAGTAATACCAACACTCTTTCCCACTCCTGTCATCACCCCAGCGCAAGCATCACCTCTGGGCAGGTCATGGGACCCTGGAAGACAGGATCCAGTCACATGCCCCCTCAAAACGTCCACAAATTTGGCTTTTGGCATCAAGGCAAAAAAAAAAAAAAAAAAATCTCCCTAGGGTTAAAAACTTCTCCAATTAACCCTAATTACCCTGAGAGAGCATTTCAATGAGGCCTGTAACCTGAGATGTCTATCAGTTCACCTCGGTGAGGTGGGCGGGGAAGAAGCTTCTCCTTTCATCTTGAAGTTCAACCGGAGGAAATATGACATCTGAATATTGATGAGAATGATTTAAGATGGACACTTAGAAGCCTTATTTTAAATAGAAATACACTTCAACCCGATACTACACCTAATACTACGACAACTACTACTTATAAACAAGGTACTTTGGGACATTTTGGACTATCTTTGCAGAAGCTACTGTGCACATCTATGTGTCACTGAGGCATCTAAAATAAAGATAAGATAAGCCCTTTGCTTTGCTGCTGTGTTGAAAACAATGAACTAGACCTTGGTGACTTGAACAGATTCTACCAGAAATAGTAAAACAATACCATAGCTGTCTCTTTATCAGCTAGAGACTCATAAGAGGGACGTGTGACACCCTCATAAACAGCTGTAAAGTGTGATGGTGAAACACTCAGTGGTTACTGATTGATACGCTCCTCTTTATGCAATGCTGCAGTTCCCAACTGTGTTTCCTTGATTGTGACCCATTGACTGACCTGTGTAATTGGTCCACACAAACCACTAACCACAGGGGCAGAGGGGGTTCCCAGCCTCTCGTATGAATGTTTGTGTGTGAGGCTACATGTGTGTGCGCGCACTCACTGATCCAGTTCACAGATTACCTTCTTGCACAGAGCTGTACACCAGGCTGCTATCGCCCTGCAAAACCAAAAGGATACTGGAGAAATAAAGTCATTCAGCAATCAGTCAGTGTATTCCTTTGTTAAAGCTAAAAAGAAGGTCAGAATCTGTGTGATTCAGACAAGTATCCATCCTTGCATTATGTCTGGCCATAAACCAGAGGTTGATTGTTTGAAACAGCCTTAGATTGCAAGTCATTTAAAATGTGTGACATTCCTCAGGCAGGCCTAAAACCTGCAGCTCTGCCACTCTGGGGCACTGTTGTGTGCACTCCTGAAAACATCACATTGGTAGCGTTCACATTCAAGAATTTATTTAAATTCCAAAAAAATAAAGTATTTTTAAGCAGCTAAAAATGTGCAATCATAAAGCCTTTTTTTTTCTACTATGAGAGTCAATGCTGTTAATCCAAGGTTTGCATTACAGGAGATGTCTGGCATACCAGGCATTAAACAAAATGCCCCAGACGCAGCTAATGGCCTTGATAGTCATTTAGCAATCCAGATGATTTATTGTGTTACCTAATGGCACAAATATAGAGGAGAGTAAAACCAGCTAAACCCAGTCTACCCACCTTTTGGGCTGACATAAATCTTCATGAGGTAAAATAATAGTATAAATTGTGGTTAGTTTAGAATTCAGCTAATGTGGGATGTAAAAAGATATGAAGAGGTATAAATTGATGCTTGTCTGAAACTATAATTAATTTATGCTTAGGTTTATGGATGTGATGACTTGTGATTATCGATAGGATTGCAGGTCATAGATTATTTGCAGCCTTATTTTCCACCATATCACTGCCCAAGAGTCCTCAGAGTAATCCTGAGTGTATGATTATCCTCATAATGTGAGAGGGGCGGGCTCACTGTGGCCTGCTCATGAATATGGAGTCTCAGGGCTCCGCAGACACTCCCTCCCTGTTGAACTTGTGAAGCCAGCTCCAGCTCTGGCCAAGCAGTCAGTCAGTCAGCATTGGGCTCGGCTGCCGCATGGCCACTGTGTGAAAACTTTCCTCAACACAAGTGGAAACTGTCGGATAAGGAAGAAGAGCAGACGCTCGGAGAGCTTCAGGGACATACTAGGAAGCGGTTTTCTATGAATGTGGAACTTGTGCTCCGCTGATCAACGTGTTGTTCCCCACTCGTGCATGTTTAAACCAGAGGAGAGCTCTGGTGCCGTGTGTCGGCCAGACGACTAGTACAAACGAGTGGCAACAGCAGTCCGGAGGCATGATTTTGAGACGGGGCTCAGTTGTTGCAGCCTTTTTACTCTGCTTTCTCGCGAAGGTATGTGCGGGTGACTTCAGGGCAAACAGGGGACAGGGCCCCTTTACTTTAGCTGTGTGGATCTACTTTGATTGCATGCGTTTCCCCCCCCCTTATGTGAGCGCGGCCATGCTAACATTACATGTAACCTTGCCTTATGCAAAACTCTGTGTCCACTTACTGCAATTTCAAATAACAACACAGCCCGTTTAGTGTTCTAACATTTTTATCCCCCCCCCTGTAGCGAGGTCAAAGTTTTCCATTGCAATCACTGTTCTGTCTTCAACAGGTGTCAGAGGGATCCGGACAATTCGAGTTGCAAATCTTATCGATGCACAATGTGAACGGAGGGCTGCTGAACGGCATGTGTTGTGATGGCACACGGACCACGGAGGATAGAAAATGCACACGGGACGAGTGCGATACGTTTTTCAAAGTTTGCCTGAAGGAATACCAGTCGAGAGTTTCTGCAGCAGGGCCCTGCAGCTTCGGAATGGGATCTACGCCTGTCCTCGGAGGGAATACCTTTTCTTTCAAGAATTCTGTCAGGAATGACAAATCCAGGATAGTTTTGCCCTTCAGTTTTGCCTGGCCGGTGAGTTGGAGACTTAAAAAAAAAAAAAGAAAAGAAAAGAAAAAAAAAGTCTGTTTCTCGACGCGCTTCTCCAAAAAAAAAAAAAAGAAAGAAAAAGAAGGGAGAGAAAATGTCTGTTTGCAGGGCAATTCTGTGCAATTACTGTCTGTCAGTCCTTCTCACTCCCCGAAAAAAGTGGATAGAAAACACAACAAACAAAGAATGAGTTTCTCATTTTGCAATTAACTCTCTGTGAATTATCCTTTTGAGGACAGCCCCCCCCGGTCTCCTCATTATCTGCGCCAATTAACCAGGTGCAGGTATTTTTCTTATTTCAGGTCAAGACTTGTCTATTCTAAGTATTTCTTTAAACTACTTTGCATAAGACCTTCCCAAAAACTTAGTGGGGAAATCTCAAAATCGGTCGACTATGATCAACAATTTTAACCACAGTAGACGTAAAAACGACCCCACATGAATAAAAAATCAAATATTTTAAGAGCTCCATTTTCGTTTATTCCCCTTTTAAACTGTGTTATGGCTGTAAATCGGTTGGAAACGTCGTTTTACAATGCACTCTTAAAATGTTTCTCATAAATATTCTACCCATTTCTGGCTTGATCCAACAACAATAAAAAAAAAGAAAGAAAGAAAAAAAAAAAGAAGTCGAGATGAAAAGTTCGGTGAGCTGCATTCTCACAGATCTCCCCTCCTCTGCCCCCCTGGCAGCTGCTCATGTTGCACAGTACAGTAACTTCAGAGTGAAAACCCACTTTCTGGTTTCCTCAAGTGTCAGCCCTTCTTCATAGAGTAAATAAATGGGCCTGACAGGCCTGTGGGAGTGTTGCCTCTCAGTGAGAGATATGATTTACCATGCTGGAGCACATTACAATGTAGTGAAAAAAGCAGGACTGAGCACAGACTGACTGGCCCCACAGCCTGGCCCGCAAACTCCTCCACTGTGCCTGATGGGTGAAAGGCACAGTCCGCTGGTATGTGTGTGTCCAATTACATCAAGGCTATTTTTACCTCAATCCTGATGGAAGTTCTTGTTGTAATTTCAAGCATTGTGCGCAGCGATGGCCTCCAACAGCCTGAATAAGTGAAAGAACTGGAAGATCATGTGTGATTTTCTTTCAATTTTTTTTTTTTATGTGTGTTATCATTACCTGTGGAGCAGAACAGATAATTTAGACCTGTGTTTTCCTTATGATCTGATAGCCAGCAGAACAATGTTCACAGCGGGGTATAATGCAATTTGATATGGTCTGTATTTTTTTATTTGCTCTCCACTTAGACACTGGCGCCTCACACCTTTTTTAAAAGACAAAGGTTTCTGTTTATTTTCACGCTATGGCAGCAGTAAGTTGGCACGAACGCTCAGAGCCAGATTAGTTTCATCTTACCGGTTGAAAATCTTTTCTACTTGCACAGCACTTGTTTACGTTGAAATGAAGCCTGCCGCTATTTCGAGTCGGAGGACTAGGCCAGCTTTATGCCCTTTTTTTCCTCCAACATGTTGATAAAGTGTACAGCCTCGACCTAATGGAGGATATTCTTGTCATAGTCTTGGCAGGAGATGCATTGATATGTCAAAACTTGGGTGGTTGCGTCGCTTGTGGTCTTTTGGTAGCATTTCCACTTTGCTGTGTCAATGTATTAAATAAGAAATCTCATATTTAGATAAATATATTTAAAATCAGCTCTAATGTAGAAAACAAGAGTAGGGATCACAAAGGCCGAAATTTTTGGAAAGAACAGAGCCCCTCGTTAAGTTCTCTCATCCTTCACTTCAAGTGCTTTACTTCAGTGCACATTAACAATCATCAGGTTAGGTATGATATCACTCTTTGTCCTTTTCATCAGTTGATTGGCTGTTGTGGACAGATGGCAGTGTGGTGCAACTGGGTTGTTGGGTACTCTGAGTTCATGAAGCCTTTTTTTTTCTACCCCCCTTCATCCTCTCTTGTGAGCTGCATGAAGTTGGCCTCTTGTCCAGGCCAAGGGCTTTGTTTAAGTCACGCTCGGTTGGACCCTAGGCATTTCATCGCTTTAACCTTGCCACCCACAGTAACTGCTGCACTTAATGAGGCTACACGCATGTGCTCCCTACAGGTAGGGCAAGAGCCAGACGCCCAGCTGAATGCCGTTGGCTGGGCTTCTTTAACGTTAGCACGTCGCTGTGTCGGAGCCCTGTGTGGATTCGCCAATGTCTGCTCTGAGCTTTTATCCCCCCAGAGAAGTGAGGGCCCTCACAGTGTATCAAGCAGGGACAATGGTGTGCCCTCAGTGACTACAGTGAGGATTACAGAGCATAATAGAGGCTGTGCAGCTGTAATGCCAGCACAGGGCAAGCAACAGGAAGCAGTTGTAGTAGACTCAGCAGTGATGAAGTTGGCTCTCAGGCAAACTGACCTTGCCTCTGTGGCCACCTCAGCATATTTACTCATGCTCAACACAAGACAAGAGAAGGCCGTTTTTAATTGCGTTTGGCTCACTCCTACGGAGGTTAGACTGAACTTTTAGAAGCGCTTATGTGCTCATTTGTCCACTAGTTTCTTTCCTGAGCAATCTCACTGATCTGCCACCCTGATTTTGCAACAATCTAATATATTTAGCCACATATTTAAAAGCACAACTTTAATCATTTTTTTTTAATGTAACTTAGTCATGGCATGTCGTCGCAGATTTGGGACATGCTGGCGTCACTGTCATTGATTTGTTGACAAGTCGAAGCTGTCTGAGAACTGGGATCAGGTGAGTTGCAGAACAGCCAGCTCAGCCTCGAGGGCAAATGCTGCCGGCAGCTGTGGGAGTAATGACATGTTTGTTTTATAGAGTCTGCTCTGATGTGGCAGTTAAGTGCAAATTACTCAAGTGAAAGAGGGAAAATAAATGCGTTGTTTCCCTTTTTTTTTTTCTCTGTATACCTCACCCTGTCCTACTTTATCAAGGACTTTCTCAGCATACTTGCTGTGTTGTGTCAGTGTAATGTTACATAATGGTTTTGCTACTTATCAGAGTTGTTTTAAGCTGTATTAAAGCATGACAGGTATAAAAAAAAAAGAATACATTTCATTGAGATCACCTGTGGCATGTTTTTGTTTCGATAAACGCTTAGTGACCCTGGTTACTGAAAGATGACTGGCTGCTTGTTTGATTAAATGCTTGATGTGACTTTCACTCCGGGTCCTCAGTGAGCTTGTTTGCCTTGTGAGAGATCCAAAAAAACATTTTTCCTTGTCTGTCTTGTTTTATTTGGAAAAGGGTTAGATTCTTTGGTTTGGGGAGAGGTTGTCTTATGACTGACATACCTCTACAGCATTTTTAATAAGCTGTTGATTGTACAACAATCTTTTCTTCAGCTCTTGTTGTGATGAAAATCTCTTGGCAGGCAATGCATTTCTTCCTTCCCAGTCCATCAGTGCAGTCAGTGGCTTTGAAGGTGGTTTATAAGAGTTGTCTTCTCATGACTGAGCCTGAGACCTATGGCAAACAGGGTGTGTTACTTAGCAGGCCCAATCATTGGTTAGATCTCGGTTTGATACTATTGAAGTGATTGACTCAGGAAAACTGATACAGAAGGTCAACATCCCTTTGACTGGACTGTTGACATTTCCTCTGTGCTGAGTGTTGGTCTAGACCGGCCTAATCTGTTGGGCCTTGCCTTTATTTAGACCTTTGGCCTTTTTTTTTGCCTGTTATTCCATGAGACATAACCTTTCTTTTTATTTTGTTAGATTACCTTGCAATGGTGCATCACATGACTCCATTTTCAGTAAAGGGCAGGATGAGAGGCTTTTGTATGTCTGTCTGTGTGTATGTGCCTCTGTGTGTGTGTGTGTGCGTGTATGTGTGAGTGAGTGTGTATGTATTGTGAAAAATTCCCCTACTGAGAGGATTCAGTAGTATTCTTTGGCAAGTGGTTGTGATTCGAACTGGAATGATCTTTATCGCTTGTGCTGCTCGTCTGTTGGATAGTGTCTGCTTGGCCAGGAAAGATAAGAAGACATATGGCCACACTTATTGCACTTGGACGTGTGTGTGTGTGCATGTTGTGTGCATGCATGTGTGTCTGTTTGTGTGTGTGTGCGTGTGTTTGCTCTGCAGTTCAAAGAGAAGTTGTGAGTCAGCTGGGAGCCTGGGAAAAGTGAACCTGGCAGTGGCAGACGGTTCCAAGCTGATAACCGCCTGGGAGTTATGGAGTGTTAGTGAATGAGGAGTCAGGCAGCATCTCACTTTCTGGAAGCAGTTATTTGGTCTGGAACTAAGCATCCCAATAATGGTGGGGCTACTTGTTAGATAGATTGTTGTTGGATAATACAAAGGCTTTGGCCGATGTTTGCCTGATCTGAACTCACTTAAACTTTCATACAAAAACAGTTAGTAGTAAACTATCTTATTAAAGCCCATCATGTTTTACATTTAAGTTATTACAGCATGGGCCTTAACCAGGTTTATGTGGTGCTAATATATGATCAGTTTGTGGTGGTGATGATCACAGTGCTGCAACAGTTCCCATGTAAAGGCAAGTCCAAATGTGCAAGATATGGGTGTGTTGTCATGTTCTTGTAGAGTTGCCTATAAAGGGAGCAGCCAGTATCCCATTAAAATTGATGCCTCTTGGCAACAGCGCTAGTTGTGTGGTAGATGAGACGTGTTTGTTGATGTTTGCTGTTGGCATGGATCTGTTGTTCCTCCTAATGTAACTGCCTGTAAAATCAAAAATGTTAAAACTGCTCAAATTATTTGAGGTCACTGAAGGGTGACTTTGATGTAGTGAAATCTAAATTCTGATGCAGAGACGGGCTTTTGTTTCCTATTACCATTAACTTCCTATATTAGTCATGAGCACGTCAATTTAATGTCGAAACCATGACTAATATTAAAATTTTATGAGACTGATAACTCAACCTACTCAGTTCATGTTTGTTCGGTGGCGTTGCATTTGAGTTCCTGTTTTTTTTTGGATGAGCTCACCCTGTTGACTGCACTGGTCATATGTGTGTAGGATGTGTTTTGGGTGAACGTTTTCGGGAAATTTGGCCCCACTTACCCAAGAATGTGTCAAAATTTTACTTGGAAATGCAGATAGGAGTGCAAACAGTGGGATGATGCTTTCAAGTGCAGTTGAACGGGCTTGAAAAGTAGAAAAAGGTGTGGAGAACCAAGGGAAGTCTTTGTCGTCTTGCTAGCATAATTAGCTTTAGCTTTAGGTTTGGTTGTAGTTGTAGACCAGGTATCACGTTACCACTGACTCACTCACTCAAGTTCTGTGTCAAGTGATTGCAGCCAACTGTGAGTCAGATTGTACTTTAAAAGTGTTCTGCTGATGAGTCCTGCTTTTCAAATAATAGCTGCCCTGATTGCAGTGAAACACTGGCACCAGATGAGACAAACGTCTCCTGGAAAGATTGGAAAGTTGAGCAGCTCCCAGAACAAGGTGAAGCCATGAAGAAAAGTTCAGGAGTGACTCATACGGTTTGTCTTTCTACGGAAAATAAAATGGGGGGGTTTCCTCAACCGAGTGTTTGTTTACCATGAAGTCATTGCAGCAAAGATGGCCGCGGTGGCAGCGGTGCAGAATTTCTGAAATGCCTCCGAGCAGCACTGCTAAGGTGGGGGTGCAAGCATGTGTGTGAATATAACAAGTAGGTGTTCCTAGTGGATGCTCGAGCGCTGTAAGTGGATTACACTTTCTCACAATTGCATACTTTCTCTCCGAGTCCGCCATGAGCGCTCGCAGACACATTGTTCCCTCATGACTGTGGCACAGGGCAGTGTGGATGTGTAAGCTGATAGCGGTGTGAGCGCTACCGACCCTGACTCGGACAAAGCGTTTTTTGGGGAGTGCTGAAATCAAGACAGGCCCTCCTGAGTGTAACACTCATTCAGTCTCTCCGGGTCTCTCCTTCAGCGCAATTTGTCCGTCTCACCATCCGTCACATACACTTCTCTTTTGTTTTGGCTCCTCATTTTTTATAACTCTGTTGACTTTGCATACAATACAGCGCCCTTAAACACTTCAGTGCGGATTGTTCACAGTATTGTTAGCACATGGCACCAGAGGTTGATACATGAGCATTTTCAGAATTGAATTGAAAATCCCACATACATTGCAAAACAGAACTGACTGTGTGCTTTCTCAGAAAACTGGAAATCGTCCAGTGACGCTTACCACATTTTTATAAACATTTGGAAAAACTTTATGAGATGAAGACAAAGTGAAGGCGTTGCAGTGTGAGGTATCCCTTTTCTATGTGCTACTATTGTATTTTGTGTAGTTCTAGTCATTTCTCTGAGTTCAAACAGTGCAACCCTTCTGTATTTGACTGGTTATTGGTCCATCAGACCGTCCTGCTCGATGGTGTCCAGATAAACCAGAAAATTGCCCATGTGTTAATCACATTAATTGTTGCGATTTAGAAACCTTTGCACCGCTGCAAGTTTATCCTCTCCTAATCACACCAATGCAGCCATTGCTCTAAGTTTACTGTGAACAGCTTCTGTACTCGGCCTCATTGTGAGCTAACTCTGTGGGAGGGAGATGAAACTTCATTGGTAAGGCTGGTGAGGTCGTGGGAAACCAGAAAGTCTGGGATTTTTCCTTTTTTTTTTTATAAGCTCAAAGTATTGAAAACAATTGTTTTGGAAAGGGGAATATGCTTATCTCTTTGTTTGTTTACACAATGTGAAATCTGTTAATGGGGAAACGTGGGAAGTTAGTTGCATGGAAACGAACAAACAAAAGGCTGTTCAACAGTTCTGCGGTTCTCTGCGCAACACTTTTTACAACTTGTATCGATTAGTCATTAAATGGTGTCTGCATGTCTAGTTTTGTTTGTTGACGCGGTGATAGCTTGATGGTCCTGCTCTTGGCTGACGCTCCTTCTATCTGTCTTGTCTTCCGCAGAGGTCCTACACTTTGATAGTGGAAGCCTTGGACTTCAACAATGAAACCACTGGTGAGTATTTGTCCTTGTCTGGCATCTCCATCTTGCCTCCCCCTCCCTCCCTCCTCCTCCCTCAAGGCAATGTCTGGGAGGAGCCGTGTTGAAGGTCAGAAAAGGAAGTTTATTCTCCCTGAACCCCCTGCCCTCTTCCACACGGCCCACTGGGTGTGCGTGTGTGTCTGTGTTAAGAAAGTGTGTTGACAGGTGCCTGTAAGGCGGGATAGCAGGACAGGGGAGCGAGGAGGCAGACGAAGGAAGAAGCGGGGAGAGGGTGGACTGGGGGTGGGGGGGGGGGGGGGGTGCAGACAGAGGGAAGGAAGTGTGGCGAGGTAGAGGAGGGGAGGAGCACAAAGGAGGCCACGCCGCCCTCTCCTATGAAAATGTTTTCATTTGGCCGATGACTGATGGCAGGTGTGACCAGCCAGGGTCGAGGTCACACCGTCTCACTGTCGCTGAGGCGTGAAACACTGAGTTCATCCGGACGCTCCAGTCCAGCACCGCGACCAGCTTGGAGTCACTTTTTGCAGACGGTTGGGAGGGGGGGGGTCTCTGAGCTATGCTGTCCCATAAGTTAAAGTTACCTCTGTCACAGGTGGGCTTCAGACCGAGCATGTGCAGTGGAAGAGTTTCTTGCCCTGCTCCAAGACTGTGGGTGTTCTTCCCATGAGCCTGGGAAAAGCACAGCTATAACGTGCTGAATCTTAGTTCTGGTTGCCAGGTTTGGTCTCTGCTGTTAACTGTGCTGGGATTCCTGCTGGTCGGCGGACGGATTAGAGACAGCATGGTGATTCCAGCTGAGGGGACGGCCTTATCCCATGCTTATTTATGCCGGTCTGTTCTGAGGTCAACAAGGTTTCGGTCTTTTCTGCTGTATTTGCCGCTCCCCAGAGAGCTATTAGGGCATTGGTGTGAAAAGCCCCCTGAATGTACACAGTCAATGCTGGTTAAGCCCCTCTGAGCTGCACCAGGCGAGTTCACAGGTCTGGTAGAATCATATGTTGCATTTATTCTGACTGATATTTAAATTCCAACTGTTTTCCTAATCAAAATTAAAAGCTTAACTTTTTACTTTTATACGTGCGTAAATTTCTAAGGGCTATTAGTGAATCTAAACAAAGGAAAATGTCTGGTGTTTGTGAGAAATAATACCTTTTTCAAAGCTCCAAGTTAAGATTTACTCTTTACAAACTGAATTTTCGTGCTCAAGCATGACCTTTCTGAGCCTTATAAAGCTTGTCTGATTTATGTTTAGCTCGCAGCCAGGCAGCAGGTAGTAAGGATGTGCTACTCCTGACTCTGCAGGCCAGCGGTCGGTAGAGAAATGCCACACAGCTGAGCTCTGGATTCCAGACCGCTGCGAAATGTTACCGGGCACTGTGATTTCAGCCCCCTCCTCCACCCCAACACCCCCTATGCACATCACAGCACAGTAAATAAAGGACAGCAGACTGTCCCCCACTGCACCGCATTGCATCATACAACACAGAGGAGCGACTCACCCGGCGGTCAGCCACCTCTGGTCATGTGAGAGCAGTAAATAAGGGCTGTGACACATTTTTCATTCTCTCCCAGGTGGAAGATTTAGATATTAAGTAGCGAGGGCTTCATGAGAGAGTGAATGAGTGGTGTTAAGGTGCAGGGCTTGTGCTCCTGTGAGCAGTGTAGTGTCTGGAGATGGGACCGAGCGTGTTAGCCAACTTCGAGTGTGTTTGCTTTGTGTGTCGTCACCCAGGCCTTGGCTCCTGGGTCAGTCCTTGCCAGTTTTAACAGAGCTGTGACCTCTTCATGTTTGACATGAAAATAAATCAGTTTCTGGGTCTAGGTCTGTGTGTTTATTAAGTTTCTGTGTTGCACATTCACAGCATAGGCTTGGCCCTTTTCCTCCCCATCTGAGGTAAAGATAGATACTTGTAAATATGTAAAAAATGAGTCGATTCGGGCCCATTTGTGACGGCTGTTAGCACAAGAATGTATGTGAGAAAAGCAGCTTGGCAGAAAGTGCTGATAGCATACTGGCAGGATTCCCAGCAGTGACTGTGGCATCGGCGTCCCTGCGCTGTAATTTATGGCGGCTGTGGTTCTGTCCTCGCCTGAGCAGATGCAGAGGGCAGCATCTGAGCCCAGTAATGTCCTCGAGCTGTAAACCTGAGAACCAGAAACCAACCAGGAAGAGTTGAGAGGGAGCGTGAGAAAAAAAAGGCAGGCAAAAGTGCTCATTACAGGCAGCCTTTTCCTTTTTCTCCACATTCTGTCCTTGTACTTTTCTTCCTCTGCAGCACACATAGTTGGTTTAATTACATATAATCTGCTATCGAAGAGATCGTTAACAATTTGTCTCAGAATTTTTGGGTTCCCACTGTATGATCACGTAGAACAGGATGCTGCATTTCTCTTTGCTCTCCCCTTGACATTTGATAAACATTAGATTAAAATCCTTACCCTAATTTCGCAGTGTATGTTCATCGTGTCAAAATTGACATTTTAGGTGCAGATGGGAAGTTGATAGAGAAAGCCTCTCATTCGGGCATGATCAACCCCAGCTCGCAGTGGCAGAGGCTGACTCACAATGGCCCCGTGGCCCAGTTTGAGTACCAGATCCGGGTCAGCTGTGACGAGCACTACTACGGCTTCGGCTGCAACAAGTTTTGTCGGCCCAGGGATGAGTTCTTCGGGCATTATACGTGTGACTACAATGGAAACAAGACCTGTCTGGAAGGCTGGTCCGGACCTGACTGCAACACAGGTAAGAACTGAGTCAAAATGGAAAAAACTGATCAAGAGAGCCACTCGAGACAGTCAGATCAGTAAAACTACGGATGAGTCGTCTAAAATGCTCGCAGCCAGACTCTAATCTGTGATTCATGCTGATATGTTGTCTGTGTTGTGGATTGAAGGAATTTGTTTCTGCACTCTCAAAGCATTTTTGTCTTTTGTCTCCAGTCAGAACTCTTACCCTCAGGAAATCAGCCCGGGCTGTTTTCAGTTTCTAATTATTTTACTGTGTTATGAGGCAGGGCCAGCTTGTTTATTTGTTTGTCGATGCCAGAGTTTATTCTTGTGGTTAAAATTTCATTAATTACGTGTGTAAATCACAAGTTGTGTTACAATAAGGTATTATATTGTGCCTTTGGACATTGATACGATATCTACCAATCCAGTTCAGGGGCCTGTGATTGATATTAGACAATATCAAATGATAATTTAACACTGTCAGCTACGGAAGAATCTGCCTTCCCTTTAATTTCTGCTTGACATTTAAAGAAAAAAAACAACTGCAGTTGACTTTAAATTAACTGTTGAATGCAGTAAATTTCACATTAATTTGCCTTAACAACAAACATTTAATGACAAAGTATGCAATGTAGTTAAGAAGCTGTAATATATTTTTTTTAATAGTGAGCATTAGTAGCTTAAGCCTATGGCTTTTGACATTGCATAATTTAGCTGAGCGCCTTGCAGACTTTTGTTCTACTCATAGCTTAATGTGTTACATTTATTATTAGTAGTTTTTCTTACTCACTGTTGGTTTGAATCACTGCAACTAAACCATCTTTAAATTTCTGCCTACATGCATGTTTTCTAGCCAAATAGACGTGAAAAGTAAAATAAAACCATATTTTAAAGATGACAATCAATTATCGTTATCTTCCACGATATCAGACCTTTAATCACAGAGCTAATATATTTATCTCCAAATCAATGGATTGTTACAGCCCTGGTTGTAATTATCATTCACTGCTATGAAGAAAATGTGCTAGAAAAATTAGAGCAAATCTAGTTACCAGGCAGTAATTATTTCTCTTCCTGTTCCAGCTATATGTCGACAAGGCTGCAGCACCGAACATGGATCATGTAAGGAGCCAGGGGGATGCAAGTAAGTGACCAAGGCTGCTCTGTATGATTTATTAGGCTGTAATCAATGATTATACTTTGTAAAATATCAAACATGGCTTGTTCAAGTGCCTCTACTTATCGTTGAGGCTAGTGCCAGAAGCATGTGGTGTGGATCACTCAGATATATGGGAAATCTGTCCAAGCACCAGCTCTGTCGTGGCACAGATCTCCCCCTGTACGTGCCTGCCGTTCTCGCCAAGAGACTATCAGTACCCGAGCTTTAGCAGAGATGCAGGCTGAGCTGCAAATCTCTCGTGGAGCTTCGAGACGGAGCTGCCAGTCTGAGAAAAGGAGAGGTTCAACTGCCAACACTCCATGTTGGAAATGTAGCTTATGTGTTTCCCCCTAATGAGGCAAGCGTTATCAGTCAAATCGTGTGTAACATTCGGATGAGCTTTAAAGTGCATTGTTTGTGTAGCTAATGGCTTCCTAATGCTGTTTATGCACACAGCCAGAGGAAAAGCCCGGCGCAGATGGATATCAGAGCCGGGGCATTGTGTGCAGTAACAGTTGTATCTCATCCTCATCCTGGAGGAGGAGGAGGAGGCCCTGCACTGCCCGGCTCTTCCCACAGCTCAGGCATTGGTTGCTTTCTTAGTTGTCTGATTTGGCCGTAAATCAAGCACAGCGACGATCAGGTTTGTTCATTCTGCGCCGTGGCTTTGTTGTTTTTCCCAAGCTTTTGACATCATCAGGTTTCTTGTAAGTGCTTGTGTGGCCACTGGAAGAACAAGAGGTTCAATTGCTTTAGTCTCTGCACAGGTGTGGCTATATTTAAAGCTCTGGATTTAACTTGTTTTATATGCACTCTGCCAACAAACCCTCCAAGCAAGCTCTACTACTGTTCAGTGAGTAGTTTCCCATGATTGAGCTGCTGCAGAGTGCTGAACAACAGCAATACATTGCAGCTATTGCCGCAGGCTAGAGCAGCCGCCTTGTCACCAACATAATGTCAGTGGAGCCACAGCTAATGACGCTCTGTGGGATTTTCTTTAAGCGGTGGAATTTTTAATGATACCCTCAGCTTTTCATTGTTACCAAAAGAGTAATAACAGTGCACCTGTGGAACCAGGATTGCCACAGGAGAAAATTGTTTTAAAAAGCATTAACTGCACAACCACAACACCCAGAATAATAAAAAAAAGGAGGTCTGTTTTCATATTAAGGGTTAAAATCTTTATGTGCATCAGCAGTGCTACACATTGTAATGTTACATTCCCCAGTAATTTGACTGTGTAATAACTGTAAATGATTTGGGATCCCACCGGGGAATCTTGCTCTGCTTCTCATGGAGAGGATTAGCACACTTTTAAGAATAGCCTCTTTAATCACAGACTGAGGTTTACTTAACCACCGCGTTTATTTTTACAGTCCGTCCGTTTCTTGGGGCTAATCAGCGCGCCGCTCCCCCACAGGGACACCGTGTTTCCTGTCGCTGGGTTCCACCACAGCGACTGTATCACCACCTTGCCACCTTCTAAAGAGCAGACTTATCAGTCAGGCTGGATTGCCGTCTTAATTATGGAGCCCGGGAAGAAAAAGGGGGCAGCATTATCAGTGTAATTATGGACCTGGACATTTCAGTGGTCAGCAAGCTGTGCTCCCCTCCTCAGCCTGGGGGCAGGAGCCAAACTCCTGACTCATGGGAACCAGGATGAGCAGCAGTGTTAACAGCAGAGAGGAGGCTGGACACTCCTCTCTCCTCTCTGCAAAGGGTGTCACTGCTGCCAAGCCACAGGCACAGAGTTGTTAAAGGGAACGTCTGGCCGCATGCTAATGTTAGCTGCGCTAAAGGTCCCAATGGCACTGTAATTTATTGTTTTGTTTTTTTCTGTTTGGTAAAATGCTAAATACTCCTCTGTTTCCCTGTCCCCATGTATTGTTTAAAAGCTGTTGCATAAACACCCAGCTACTTAGGATTCATTTGTGGTCTTTTAAGACGCAGCCCAGTTGTGAGGGCAAGAATACTGCCTCTTTGTTTGTTTCATTTGCGCGGCCTCATTCTGCATATGTGTAGTCCATTAAGTTGAGATTAGCGCTGTATTGCTTTCAAAGGAATTTGGACAGAAGAGAAGATTAAGATATTAGCATTTTTAGATAACACAGGATTATCCGTCCTCGCCGTGGTTGTGTGAATTTTCCTGAATGTTCTGCATGTGTTCTGCATTGCCGTAGCATGTGTGTATTTTGGTTTGACTCTTAATTTGTCCCACCTCCAAGGCTGATGGCATGGCTCTCTTGTGTCTTGCAGGTGTCTGTATGGCTGGCAGGGCCAGTACTGTGACAAGTGCATCCCCCACCCTGGCTGCGTACACGGCACTTGCGTAGAGCCCTGGCAGTGCCTGTGTGACACCAACTGGGGTGGCCACCTTTGCGATAAAGGTTAATTCCACACTCTAATTTCAGTTGCAGTGGCCGCAGGAGTGGCCCTTTATTGTGTGCAAACAAACTAAAGCAGTGTGAAACGCTCCTTTTTCCCAGACCTGAACTACTGCGGCACTCACCAGCCATGCCTGAACGGAGGGACGTGCATCAACACAGGACCTGACAAGTACCAGTGTACCTGCGCTGAGGGCTACTCTGGTGCCAACTGTGAGAGAGGTGAGTCAGCATGATCCGCTGCGAGATAACTTGTAAAACTCTTCTGTTTTTGTTTACAGGCTTTGAAGGGCACTGCGCTGAGCTCACCTTAACAAAGTTCAATTCACTCATGAGTAAACCTGCGAAAAAAAGTTTTCTGCTGGAACAATGTGGAGAGCTTTTCTAAGGTCAAAGAAAATGACTCTGATTTAATCTGGGTCATTAGATGTGGGTGATCTAATTCAAGATGCTACCATTTTGCATTATGGGAAATATAGGAACCTGTCTGCTGCTTCTATTTTGACCAGCCTCAGTCCCTCATCTTCACTGAAATGTAACAATAAACCGCCTCACTGACCTCACTGGCCTACTTAATCACTTATCAACGACTGAAGTTATGTTGTTGTCCTTAAGAATATTTGGCAAAAAAAACAGACCAAAGCAGCTAATAAATTCTTGAAACACCTTTTTTTAAAATGATGTTTTTTTATTAGTTTAAGGCAATCTACATTATGAAACCAAACTAAGAATGAAGTGTTTAACCTCATGGGGTCTCAAACTCATGCTTGTAGTTATAATAAGTGGGATGGATCTGGACTCGCAGAGCTTACAGACAAAAGGTCAGAGGTGCCCTGAGTTTGTAATCAGAGGAGGTGGTAACTCGGCAATAATCTGTTTCCACTCCAGTGTGAGTGGCCCCCCAAGTCAGGTAATCCACCAGTTTGATCTCCAGGGGCCGGTCATCCCTCTGCTCCTCAAACACTCGAGACAGATGGGTGTGGCGCTAAGGTTCAGCTGCTGAAAACACTTACCATGGAGATGATGGTTCTTTCCTCATTAAATCTGAGCCTCGCGGCGCGCTGACAGCTTAACTGCAGAGATGTCAGGAAACTGTGCCCTTCGTAACAGGAGGTCCTCAGACCAGGGGGATACGTCAGCCTATTGTAACAACAGAGGCCCCTGGGTGCAGCGCCTCATCCCCCCCACAGCATACCAAAACTCATCCACTAATCACCTCCAACCGTCTAGTTATTCTCAGAGTGAATCATTCATTTTTGATTCATTTGGGACTCACTCATCCCTAACTCGTCCTCAAAAGAGAAACTCCAGAGCAGTGCCCCCCCCCCCCAATCTCCCGCACACCCCTCCCGCCAGTCTCTCATCTCGAGCCGCCTCTCAGACGAAGAATGGCGGGGAGTCAGAGGGAAGTCACGGTGCGTTGGTCAGGTCAACTTAGCATGAAAGATGATTTCCTGGTGGTGTGGTCCGCCGGGCGGGTAATGAGAGTGAGATGGGGGGAATTTTGAGCGGGCTTTTTGGGCAGGGGAAGAGGGGAAGAGGAGGAGGGGAAGGTGATGGGTGAAGGAAGGAGTCAACCCCTTGGGTGTGTTCTGCTGTCAGAGGCCCAAAGCAGACGAGAGGATGAGAGTCAGAAGCTGGAAAGCATTTTTGCATCAAATATTTTTTTTCTTGTGAATAATAGGACAAATGTAGACCACAAAATGTCACAATGAAATACACTTATGGCACCTAAAATAGCAGAAAAATATCATCTTGAATATCTTATCAGTTAAAAGGGTTAGAATCTGTCTGACAGGGTATGTTTTGTAATTTTAATCACAAAAAAGTAACATAAATCTACAAAAGGAGTATCCGAGATAGAATTTTCCCATAAAAAAAAATGACTCACAAGGGCGTGTGGAACCTGTTCAAAAATGTTCTTTCTCATTCTAGCGGAACATGCCTGTCTATCCAATCCATGCTCCAACGGAGGGAGCTGTTCCGAAACCAGCCAAGGCTACGAATGTCAGTGTGCGCTGGGCTGGAGTGGCCCCTCCTGCACTATCAGTAAGATTGCACTCAACCAGCACACATGAAATGCCAGCACCCTCATAGAGTGATCACGCAAAATAACCAAATCTGACGCCTTCTGTGTAGACGTTGACGACTGCTCTCCCAACCCCTGCAATCACGGAGGCACCTGCCAGGATCTTGTTAATGGTTACAAGTGTCACTGCCCTTCACAGTGGACGGGGAAGACATGTCTGATCGGTGAGCCAACCGGCCTCTCTTCCTTTTTTTCCACCACTTCATGCCTGTCAGCTGCACATGCAAATACCACAAACCCTTTCTCTGCCTCCATAGATGCCAATGAATGTGATAGCAAGCCCTGTGTCAATGCCAACTCATGCCGCAACCTGATTGGTGGATACTTCTGCGAGTGCATCCCCGGTTGGACGGGGCAGAACTGCGACAACAGTGAGTTTGAAGGCTGTCAGCTGCAGCTGTCCGGCTTCTGCCTCCTTTTATTTCTCTCTCCCTCTCTCTGTTCATTCAGCACAGGCTGAATTCAAGCAGTAATATGAAGGCTTAGAGCGAAAAGTTGGACAAGTGCAGCCTTTTCCTGCAGTGTAAATGAATCTGCTGTATCTTTATTAGCCCTGTGTGTGGCCAAGGCTGTGGTGATTAGAGGTGGCTCAAAACAATCCCAGGACTAGTTTCACTTGGCAACAGACAGAATTGCTCAATAGTCTGTGCAGCACTGATTCTGCAGACACGGTATCCAACTCTTGCAGAGCGCTCTCTAGCTCGGCAATGTTTTTAAAGGCCCCTAGCATGGGAAACATAAAGCACAGACTTGTTTTCAAAGACAGACTATTTAGTCAAGCTGTTCAGAATTAATCCTCACATTTGTTTTCCTGTGCAGATATAAACGACTGCAAGGACCAGTGCCAGAATGGGGGAACTTGCAAGGTACGTGTGTCGGGTCAAAAAAAAACCCCCCCAAAAAAAACCCAAACCCATCCAGCTTTATCTGGTATCACTGCTTTGTTTGCCAGCTTGTTTGTTTGTTTTGTTGTGTCTTTTTTCTCAAAGCCCGAGACATTTACAGCGGTTATATAAATAGCTGCTGTAAACTGTTCCCTCCAAACCGACAGTGGAATTGTTGTGGAATTCCTCTCTGAAATCAAATCTGAGGGGAGTGGGTTCAGAGGGGTTTCTTAGGGAGGGACACACAAGTTTCTTGACCACACTAGATTGAATTACCATAAACATTATTGTGTTGAGCCCATGCCAGGAAAATGTGTTGAAATAATTGCGGAGCTGTGATAATGTTCCTCCAGACTTGTCGCGGCCCTCCCCGCCCCCCCTTCTCCCAGCCTCGCTCTTCCCTCTGTTCTCTGGTTTGACAGTTATTGTTTGGACCCCACCCTGCCAAAGCAGTTAATCAAATTTGTGGCTGCACGGGTTAACCCTGGTTTCTCTCTGTCAGGACTTGGTGAACGGCTATCGCTGCATGTGCCCCCCTGGCTTCGCTGGCGAGCACTGCGAGAGGGACATCGACGAGTGCGCGAGCTCGCCGTGCCTGAACGGCGGCCGCTGTCAGAACGAGGTGAACGGCTTCCAGTGCCTGTGCTTGGCCGGCTTTTCAGGAAATCTCTGCCAGGTGAGACGAGGCTCCCTCCACTTTCCCAGACGCGACTAAGCAAACATAAGTGCATCCATCCTGCTATCATTTAGCATCCAAGCCCCTTGCCCTCCCCCAATAGCCCCCTTCATGCCAGCACTGCTGTATCTTTGGGTTTGTTGTAAAGTTTTCCTGCCCCACCCTCTTAAACGGCTGTTGTTCCACAGTCCTACTTTTTAAAAGGGAGTGCTTTGTTGAAGCTGCTCCTGGCTGCAGCAGAATACATTCCTCAGTGCTGAAGCCCAGACTCAGAGGACGGCTCCTATGTCTCTGCCTTGTTTTTCCCCGTCCTCCAAGTGCTGTGCGTGTGTTGTTTCCTGGCACAGTCTGTAGGGAGGATGCTGTGGGTTTTTGCTCTGTTTAGTGTAGCAGAAACTATGTCAGCTATCAGGTTCACGGCTCTCTATTCAATACCTCTTTGCCCTAGCTGGATATCGATTACTGCTCTCCCAACCCGTGTCAGAACGGAGCGCACTGCTTCAACCTGGCCACAGACTACTACTGCGCCTGCCCGGAGGACTACGAGGGCAAGAACTGCTCTCACCTCAAAGATCACTGTCGCACCACCACGTGTAAAGGTACGTTTCCTGCCTGCAGTAACCACAAGCTTTCCACTCTTTGTCTTTTTCCAGAACGTTTCTGAAAATTTGATCCGCATAGCGTGTGGTAATACAATCCTGAAAAAGGTCAGGTCTTCACCATTTGCCTGAACACTTTGCCCACATTTTTCCCATGAGGGCAATACCTATATTCCTAGTTTTGTGCATTGAAGTTTCTTGGCCAAGGTGAGCACTTTTTTTTTTGGAGTGTAGTCCCCTTGATGAATCCCCCTCCTCCATCTCCTCAGCAAAGCTTTTCCAGTGATTCTCCCCTCCTCTGAGTTCCTTGAAAATCTGGCAAAAGTCTGATAGCACTGTGTGTGTTCTTGGTAATGACTTGGTGGGCTACCTCTTCTTTTCCCCCTCAATGAATGTGCACATTTTTCTGTGTGTGTGTGAGCAAGTGCAAGTGTGTGTGTGTGTGTGTGTGTGTGTAATTGAGTGAGTGGACCAACCACGGAGTCAGATACCAGACGGTGAGATTCTCTCTGCTCTTGGCAAGAATTAAGTGATTACAGGGGAGCAAATTTACCCCGCTCTCCTAACCTGATCAGACAGGGGGAAAGGAGGGGATTTCAGTGCAGAGGGAGAAAGATCACTCTGAATTGCTTATGAAAGCATAAAAGCTTATCGCTGTTTCTCCTGTTATTCCATTTTCATATGATACTCTTTTTCTCAGGATGGGAGTTTTCGACCAACTTTTTGTTGTTTTTATCTGTAAAGGCCCACTTACCTTGTAGATCTCTCTGTCTCAGTCTCTCCATCCCTCGCTCACTCTTTTTCCCCTGTGTCACTTGTCGGCTCTCTCACTCCATTTTTGGTATAAACGAGTCGGACTAAAAGCAATAAACTGAATTCTGTCCTTATCACTTGGAAGAATCAAACCACATTTTAATGATTTGGAACAAGTGTTTATTAAAACAGGTTTTATCTGTATATTTTACTGCCAATCTCTCCTCTCGGCAGTGATTGACAGCTGCACTGTCGCCGTGGCATCCAACAGCACGCCAGGAGGAGAGCGCTACATTTCGTCGAATGTGTGTGGACCTCACGGCCGCTGCCGGAGCCAAGCCGGGGGCCAGTTCAGCTGCGAGTGCCAGGAAGGCTTCAGAGGCACTTACTGCCACGAGAGTAAGACCAGATTTCTCACACACACACACAACACAGAATACAAGGAAAAGCTCACTGAGATGTATCATGGGTTTCTTAAAACAAAAAAACAATCTTAATCTCACAATTTCCCTCTTCTTTATTTCTTCTTTTTAAAACGTCAGACATCAACGACTGCGAGAGTAACCCATGTCGCAATGGAGGAACCTGCATCGACAAAGTCAGCGTGTATCAGTGCATCTGCGGGGACGGCTGGGAGGGCGACCACTGCGAGATCAGTGAGTAGAACTGCCTGTCCTGTGACCTCATAAACAAAGTCACACCTCCCTCATGGGACTGCTCAACCTATGCTTCACCGTATGGAGAAAAAAAAAAATAAAAAAATTTCTGTTTGATGTGTTGGATACGTCAAACATAAATCACACTCCTGTCTAATGTCTCCACCAGACATTGATGATTGCAGCACCAACCCGTGTCATAATGGAGGGACATGTCGGGACCTGGTGACTGATTTCTTTTGCGAATGCAAGAATGGCTGGAAGGGAAAGACGTGCCACTCCCGTAAGAGCCCTATTTTTGTTTTTCCACACCCATGTTGTCTGCCTGTGCAGGCTCATGGTATGTGCTTATGGCTGTATGTAATTAGCAGATTTTCTATACAGTAAAGGTGTACATTCAGACTTAAATGAGTGCACAGTTTAAGCAGCTTAAGATTTTAAATGTTCCCTCCAGGCGAAAGTCAGTGTGACGAAGCCACATGCAACAATGGAGGCACCTGCCACGACGAGGGGGACACCTTCCAATGCAAGTGCTCCCCTGGGTGGGAGGGCACGACGTGTAACATCGGTGAGTCATGCAGTCACGGCGGTTTGGTTTAATGTTTCACATTACACACAGAAGATTGCGTTGTGGGAGAGCTCCGTCTCATCTCAGATATTAATCAGATCTGTCAGATCTGTGAAGTCCACAAACAGCTTTTATCCCTTCACTCTGTCAGCGCTCCCTCCTTTCTCGTCTCCCTCCTAGCCCATTCCTCCCTCTCCCGTGAGTGCTGACAGATATCCGCTTAAAGTCCCTGATTGCACTGACAATGCACTTCAAAGTTGTGGAATGCAGATTCCCTCAGAGAAAACGGAAACCCAACTGAAAAAAGCCAAACCAATAGCAGCCTTCTGTGAAAGTTTAAGGTTTATGATTTCATTAATAATCAACTATAGTTGAGGGTTTAAAAGTTGCTGACAAATAGGGTTGGGAATAGAAATATGGTTCCAAATAAGAACCGAATCCACACTGCAAAGAATTGGATATTTAAAAAAAACAAAAAAAAAACAAATTTCAGTTCTGTTTATGCATTCCTTAATGCTTCAACTCCCTTTTATTGCGAACTGCAAACAAGGAAACTTCTCAGTAAGGACAAGGACCAGGACCTTTCTGCGTCATGTATCATTACATCAGCATGTTTATGATTGGCTGCTGGGCAGGAGCTAGCGAGAAGTGGGTAGTTGAGCAAGGAGGTTGAGTGAGTGAGTGAGTGAGTGAGTCAATGAGTGAGTGAGTGAGTGAGTGAGTGGCAGCAACTAGTGGAGCTCGAAAAAAGCAACTAAGGGAAATAAGACTCAAAAAGTTCCGACACAGGAGTTGACATTGTAAATTGGGTGTGTAATGTATAATATTATAGAAACTAGAGTGTGTTAAGGCTGCAAACATGAGAAAAGCAGTGTGTTTGCACCGTGATGAGCGCTGTAAATATCAAGGCAGGAGCTGCTATTGTGTAATCAGTCCATCCATGTAGTATAAGAGTTATTTAATTTGTTAGAGTTCATTTGTGAGGACAGAGCTGTTCTGTGGTGTTTGTCAAGCATAAACATGAGCACAATAAAGCCAGAAAAATAAGGGAGAAGATAATTACTGATAAAGACAGAGAACGAACACAGGGCACCACATGTAGACAAATGTGCAGAAAGTGATACTCAAATTTAATTTAACACAAAAACAAAGTAAACATTCAGCTTCTTCTTTTATGGGAATCAATGCTGGAAATCGATAAGCAGAATCACATTGGTTTAATTAAAGGGATACCCAACTCTAATGACCAAACCACACTCATCTTTTTTCTCATTTTCAGCCAAAAACTCAAGTTGTCTTCCAAACCCGTGTGAGAACGGAGGCACCTGCGTGGTGAACGGGGAGTCATTCACCTGCGTCTGCAAAGAAGGATGGGAGGGACCCACATGCACCCAGAGTAAGTCCTCTTTAAAGGGGGATGATGGATGGGACAAAGGTGGACAGTTATTGCTATAAAATGATGATAAAGCTCCTGCTACCAAGTGCAGAGGTGAAGTCCTGCGTCTGATTAAATCAGACTCTCTCATCTCCTCTTGATCTGTGCCTTTTTTTAATTTTTTATTAAAAAAAAACAAAAAACTCTTTCCTCTCTCCTTGGCTGCTGCTGGCCATGAGAGGAGGAAGAGGAGGAGGAGGAGGAGGAGCAGGAGGAGGGTGAACCGGGGCTCAGGAAAGTGGAGACAGATGTTACTCCCCCCCACCCTCCACCCTCCTCCTTGTCCAGCACACACCCCTCTCTCTCTCTCTCCCTCCCTCCTCTCCTCATTGCATTCCTGTCCAAACGGTGACATGTCGGCTTGTTCTGCAGCCCTCCTCCATTTCCCTCGCTTCCCTGTAATGCATGTACTCCAAAACATAAATTCCCCCAAACTTTTGTGAAGGGAGGGAGAAACAGCGCGGGTGGGAATCTGGGTGTTGTCGATGGGAGGAGGAGGGGGGCGGGGGGGAGCTCAAACTCATGTTTTAAGATTGAGAACCGACTTGATTGTTTGCTCTGCGTCGTTAATAAGGCAGGGTAATCAGGCGGCGTGGAGTCCAGGCGCGACCGGCCCAACACGCCTCTGCACACGCAAGCTCAGACGTGCTCCTTCGCTGTCATGTTCGCTAAACAGTCACACATGAGAGAGGAAAAAGAAAAACAACACACTCACTACTTTCTGTCTCTCTCTCTCTCACTCTCTCCCTCCCTTTCTCTATTTTTTCTTTTCTTCTCTTTCAGATACCAACGACTGCAGTCCCCACCCATGGTAAGTGGAAGCCAAACATTTCCTGTAGTTTTAGACCGATGTAAACAGGGTGCTCCTCCTGTATCGTAGTTTCTCACCTGCAGGCGTCTCTCCCTTTACGTGTCTCTGCTGAGAACCAGGCATACACCCATTCTTGTCATTCCTAGAAGGCAATCAGCTAACCCTTTTTTTTTTTTTTTTTTTTTTTTTTTAACACCCAACCATGAAAATTAATTAACCAAACACCAGTGGGGAGTAAGCCCAAACCCATGTGCACTAAACCAAAAGAAAGAACAAGTGGGTTTTC